>JAPZVO010000471.1:784-35267 GCA_029962745.1 Echinometra lucunter | reverse complement strand
TAAGTTATCGCTAGAACGAAAACGGGGATGGACGGACGGACGGACAGCCCGAAAAACATAATGCCTCCGGCAACCACTACGGTGGGCGGAGGCAACATAAAAATAAAATAATAATAATAATAATAATAATAATAATAATAATAATAATAAACACTGCTGATTGAGTGTTATATTGACCTTGACACAAGAATTATATGTAAAAATCACCTGCAAATGAGGAAGAAGCTTCCAATCCCCTCTACATTTCTTACATACTTAAAAACATCTCTGTTATTATAGTCGTACTAAAAGTTTTTGGTTCCAATTCTCCTCTTCTCAATTACATCTCTACAAAGTACTTCAATACTACGCTGATATTGCCATTCTGCTGGTTCTCTCCTCTTTGGTTTGATTGCAGAACATCCTGTAACAATTGCATTGGCATGGTCTGGATCTGGAGGATCAATGTGCGAATACCTACAGGTTACACGGAAAACCATGAAAGAAGCAGAGGGGAAAACATAAATAAGTAAATAAAAAAAAAAGAAAAACAAAACCTTAATTATTCATTCTCCATGCTGTTCTTTACAACCTATTTTCATTAGAAAATGAAAAAAAAAAATCTATCTATCATGATGTCTGTCTCATTCAATAGGCTACAAAAGCAAAATGGGAAGTATAGTTAACTGTATGCTTTATTTTGAATTCATGTTATCAAATAAATTGATAAGCTTCATGGTATTTACCAGAAAAGATCTGTTCTTTGTTTTCAAATGAATGTGAGATTAAATTGTTTCAAATCCATGACTGGGACAACAGAATCAATCTAATTCATGCTGAACCAAACTAATTAAATTCACTACAGCAGAATTTATTCTATCACTATTGTGAATTACATGCCACCAATAATGGATCAACAGTACTAATTATAAAGACCTTATGATAAAGAGAGAGAAAAAACTGGTCATAGGCATTATATTAATTTATCTTCAGTCATTCACTGAAATTACAAAACATTAAATCTTATAGAAATAATCTAATTTTCAATGTTACTTTCTGCAGAAATTGGATACCACTAAAAAATAATAAGTAAGTGTACTTACAAAGCACCCATGCACAATTATGTGCCCCTATTGAAATATCATATTTCTGTATGGTACATGTATAGGGTGGGAAGAGATGCTTCATGATAACATGCAGATGCTAGAATTACAATGATCTCAACCTGCCTTTGACATCTTAGACTGACTTTCACTCAAATAAAACAGGAATATTCCACTAACACACATACACACCATCCAAGTTTGGCAATAATGGGCCATCTCATCATAATAATGATGTTACATGCTTTTATAGCACCTAAACACTTCTTCATCTGAAGACCCTAAGCGCTCTACATAATGTAGCACTATTACCATGGCTCTAGTCAAGCAGCTGTTACAACGCTCTGCATTTCAAGGAAATAAATTCCTACCAGGTACCCATTTACCTCACTTGGGTGGAGTGCAGCACAATGTGGGATGAATTTCTTAGGCCCTTATTATCATTCCTGGCTTAATGAGGAACATTAGAGAAATCAGTAATGCATACAAAATAAAATCAGTTGAACCTGAACATTGACGGAATATTATTCTTCCTGTTTAGAAAGTACTGGGCTTGTTCCCCACCAGGACTCCTGATGTAGACATGAGCACCTACGACTTCAGGAAATCTGCAGTATTCATAGAATTGCTGTTTGGTAGTTCAACTTCCTCTCTCGTAGTTGGAAAAACTCATAAATGCCCTTTTCCTTCTTGCGATAGCTTCGGAAACCTCTTTGATAACTCGGGCAAAAACAGATGACTGTGATAATGATGCACTGTCACCATGCATCCTCTGGAATGAGCCTGCAATTTGACATGAAATTGTATTAATAGATATTTGGTTGGAAGTTATTTCCTTATGAAACAATATGAATCTTCAGCAGAGTGCGGCCAGAATTTATGCCTCCACCATCGTCAGATCCGAAATGTATGGCACATTCACATTGATTTTTCTTTACTTTCAGGTATCCCATGATATCTTTGAACCTTGATCTTTGACCTTGTGACCCCAAACCTATTCAGACCATTGTCATATGCATACATGAATCAAGTTCGAATTTGAACTTCAAAAGGGTTCTATCTCGAGAACAAACCATTTCCAACTATGATCTTGGATTAATGACGTTGAAATCCCAAAATCTAATCAGAAGCATTTTTTTCTCCCATATGCATACATGAGCCCAGTTTGAAGTTGATTTGTCAAGTGGCTGTTGACTTATCGCAACAAAGAATCATTTCTATGTACAAACTGACCTTTGACCTTGAGGCCTAAAGTATTTTTCCATTTACAATAATGAAAAATAAATACATACATGCACTTCATTTCTCGTAAAAAATAAAACACTCACCAACACATAACAATGTAGAGCTGTCATAACTTGAACCAGCACAGGAAGCGCATCATTCTGTTCTGTGTTCCTTCTCAAATCCCCTTCAAGCATGTTGATGAAGTAGAGTGCAGTCTCCTTCAAGGAGCAATACCTCAATCAAACAAGCCAATAGGAAGATTGTGTCTCGCCCACCCGTGGCTAATAACACGAAAGTTTCCCCAAGTACATCCCTTGCCCTAACCAAGTTTGATGTCACAAGAAAGTCTTGCAGGTCGTAAAGTTTGACCTAAAAGGACCTTTCACCTTACCATGTGACCTGACAGCACAATAGCATGAATGTACCCCTAGTGCATCTATCACCCAAATTTGGTTGCTATTGCAGCAACATGTGCCAAGTTATGCGTCATAAGAGAGTCTTGCAGGTAAACTTTAACGTTTGAAATACAAGAAATGACAGAGGAAAAGCAAATTCAAGAATTTTGAAAACATCTGTAACATATGACCTCCAATGACCTTTCACCTTATCATGTGAAGTCCAACAGAATGATACATGCACTTCCCCCTTAGTGATCTGCAACCCAAGTTTGACTGAAAAGTGTGACACGGTTGCAAAGTTTTGTGTCATAAGAGAGTCTTGCACGTAAACTTTAACCGTTCAACGTTGACCTGTAATGACCTTTGACCCTGACCATGTGACCTCTGACTGGACCATAACATGCAGGTCCCCTTAGTGCATCTACAACCCAAGTTTGATAGATAAGTGTCACACGGTTGCAGAGTTTTGTGTCATAAGAGAGTCTTGCACGTAAACTTTAATGTTTGACCTGAAATGACCTTTGACCTTACCATGTGACCTATGACTGGACCATAACATGCAGGTCCCCTCAGTGCATCGACAACCCAAGTTTGATAGATAAGTGTCACACGGTTGCAGAGTTTTGAGTCATAAGAGAGTCTTGCACGTAACTTCAACGTTGACCTGAAATGACCTTTGACCTTACCATGTGACCTCTGACTGGACCATAACATGCAGGTCCCCTCAGTGCATCTACAACCCAAGTTTGGTTGAAAAGTGAGTCACGGTTGCAAAGTTATGTGTGATAAGAGAGTCTTGCACGTCAACTTTAACATTTGACCTGAAATGACCTTTGACCTTACCATGTGACCTCTGACTGGACAATAAGATGCAGGTCCCCTTAGTGCATCTACAACCCAAGTTTGATTGAACAGTGTCACACAGTTGCAGAGTTTTGTGTCATAAGAGAGTCTTGCACGTAAATTTTAACGTTTGACCTAAAATGACCTTTGACCTTACCATGTGACCTCTGACTAGAGCATAACATGCAGGTCCGCTTAGGGCATCTACAACCCAAGTTTGGTTGAAAAGTGAGTCACGGTTGCAGAGTTTTGTGTCATAAGAGAGTCTTGCACGTAAACTTTAACGTTTGACCTGAAATGACCTTTGACCTTACCATGTGACCTCTGACTGGACCATAACATGCAGGTCCCCTTAGTGCATCTACAACCCAAGTTTGGTTGAAAAGTGAGTCACGGTTGCCAAGTTATCTTTCATAACGTTGTGACGGACGGACGGACGACGGACGGACGACGGACGGACGACGGACGGACGACGGACGGACGACGGACGGACGACGGACGGACGACATTTGGATCCCTTAGTCTCGCCTTCACCTCCGGTGGGCGAGACAAAAAGCTTCATCCTCATACAATTCAAAAGGATTTCGTCAGTCTATGAGATGTCGCTCAGGTCCGACAGGTCTCTGTATATAACATGGAGTAAAAATTATATGAAATATGTGATACTGAATGAAAACAGATAATCTACCATAATGCTTTTCATTCTAAAACATATATCGGTATGCATTGTTCTGTTCCCTAAGAATAACATTCCAAAACTTTAACTGCAGCACTTCAAAAATGAAAGGACATTTCACTGTAAGAGGAATATAGTAAAACTGCAATTTTTTGCAGCAATGAAGTTATTCTAGTTAAGCTTATTCAAACTTGCATTTGTTGGCTATTGGGAGATAACAAGAAATTAAAATGAAATGAGCAAGGGAACAACATTAAAAAAAAAAGTGATTGCTGAATACAGGTACATACAGAGAGCCCCCTCCCCCCCCCCCCCAATTTAGCATAACAACAGTTTAAAAGGCCTAATGCTGAGCAACAGTCACCAAGTTGATCATCGAGGTTCCATGCAGTCTCAAGCCATATCAGGTGGGTAGGGGGGGGGGGGGGGGGGGGGGCGATCGTCCCCCCAACCTTACCATAAAGAAAAAAAAAAGAACAGAAAAAAGAAAGAAGAGAAAGAAAAGGAAGAAATATGCGAGCGCGAGAAAGGCAAGGTTTAAAAAAATGGATAGAGAGGGCGCAGACAAGAAATAATGCCAAAGAAAGGTCGGACTTTTTACCCTACCCTGCACCCTCCCCCCCCCCCCACACACAGCGCGGTATGTAATTTGCATGCTTCACATGCTCATCCTTACCCCCCCCCCCCTCCAAAATGAAATCCTAGCTGCGCCACTGAGTTAATTCCTGTAAAAATCACAGCAAACAATATCATACTGACACTAATGCAGCAGTCAATAGGAATCTTGATCCTACCCTGTCCAAGACTTTACCTTTATTAACCTTTGTCTCGAAGTTCCACGGTCAAGATTCGCCCACCATTCATATTCATTTTAAAAAGATTCGGTGAAGATTCACAGTTTGGTGTAATCTATTGGTACAAGATTCACCACATACAGAAAAAGATTCACCATGCCCCACTAAAAATTACAGTGCAGATTTACTGCCCTCCCCCCCCCCTCCAAGAAAATGCAGTAAAGATTCATCCAGCCTCAATTTTTGGTAAAGATTCGACGTTGAGTTGATGGCGAATGCTTGACGACCCTTGGACAGGGTAGGGTCAAGATTCTTATTGACCGCTGCATAAGAACATAGAATAGACCCTAGACCTCACCTCTCTTCTAACTCTGTCGATGCGGTGGAGATACCCCATTTCAGAAGGTAGAGTCTTACACTTTGCTGAACTGCATTTACTGCAGAAGTGGGTAGTTTGAACCAGGTGTGCAAGAATACGTCGGCCGCATAGATCCAGATGAAGTTTGCTGGAAATGGCCTATCAGGAAGAATGAAATCATAAATATTGTAAGATAAATTCATCCTATCGTAATATAGGCTAGACCTATGTACCGAATCTACAAAAAAAATTTAGAATTTATATAAATTTTTTGGTCCGTCAGTTGCACCCTAACTACTGGTACTACAAGCTTCTAAGTAGTTATGTCTAGAGCAGACCCTACACAAATTAGAGGCTAAATAGCCTAAATACAGAATATTTCAGTCTAGATTTAGTTTCCATGGCCAACCCCTCTCTCTGTTCACCTCCGCTTTTCGGAGATCAGCAAAGTCGAGCTCCATTTAAACCATATTCAAACCACTACAAAACAACATCATCGTTCGTACGTACCGTTATATGCCCAAACGAATGATGATGTTGTTGCTGTTTCGTACTGGTTTGAATATGGTTGAATTGCGAGCTGCACTGCCACTGGAGCTCGAATTCGCTGATCTCCGAAAAGCAGAGGCGAACAGCGAGAGGCTGGCTGCAAGATTTTCAATCGAGAGGACCTAGGACCCTGGATTTACCTGAAAATGGAGAGTTAACAGGAACAAATCATGAAATTGGTAAGCTAAGGATAATTTTAAAAGTCAGGTCTCTCCATGGCACTGATCCGGGGGGCACTCACATACATTGGTGGTACGGGGACGTGCCGCTTTGACAACCCCCCTTTTTCAGACGTCGATTTCCGTTCCAAAGCATAGCATTTTCTTCTTATCAAGAAAAAAGAAGAAAGAAATCCGTTCCAAAGCAGCATGTTTTTTGTTTCGCCGTTCCGGCCGCAATGCTCCTTTTAATGAGCTTCATTTTTGGCGAAAAGCGGCCCGCACCGTTTCGCAAGTAGCTAGCCAGCCAGCGCGCACTGTCCGACCATCGCCTCTGCGCGAGAGCGCACCCGGCACCCGTGCTGCCGGGCTAGCTGCATGCACTTATATGCACGCATGCCCGTTCCATATGGATACATACGCACTCACACGCAGGAGAACCGTTCCAAAGACCCCTGTTTTCACAAACATTTGTTGTTCCAAAGCCCATTCCGAAGACCCTCCTTTTCACAATAAGCCCGTTCCAAAGCCCCCATTTTTTGTCTCGCCCGCGGCACATCCCCATCACTTTTTGGGTTGAGTGCCCCCCCCCCCCCCCCCCCCCAACCCCCCCCCCCCCCCCCCCCCCCCCCCCCCCCCCCCCCCCCCCCCCCCCCCCCCCCCCCCCCCCCCCCCCCCCCCCCCCCCCCCCCCCCCCCCCCCCCCCGGGTCTTGACTTGAATCTGACACAAAATCTGAGCCTGGTAAATCGAAAATCTAGACTAGTATTAAGAGCTGAACACTTCCTGACTCAGGAAATGTAAAAAATTTTAGAAAATTACATCTTGCTTTGAGTCAATGCCCAATTTTGTAGTCTGAAAAAGTCCCAGGTAAGTTTGGGCCCGGTCCACATACGCGAGGAAGTACCAGCGATCATCTAACACATAAACGCACGAATGGGACTACACTAAATCAACTCTTTCGATAGTTACAGCTCTGCAAAAAAATTCACGAGATTGTCATTGCAGTTGCATTCAAACAAACGAAAGATCATTTAATAACACAAATACGATAGCAATGATATTCATGATCTGAAATATGTAAAGTACTTACGACTCTTGACTGTTGATGACATTTTTGGCACGTAAAAATTTATGGTTGTTTGTGCTATTTTTGTCAAAACTTCAAGTTAAAAAAACGGGCAGATATACTAGCGAATGCACATGCCCAGAAATTTAGACAACAGATAAACCATGGATAAACCACCCCTCTGGGCAGACTAAAAATAATGACGTATCATGATGTATTTAACCCATGGTTTAATTTAAACCTCGTTTGTGAAATGCTCGTGGTCTAAATCTGGGATTTAATACCAGGTTTAAACCATGGACTACAATAAACCACTGTTGTGAATTCCGGCCAAACTGTTCTGAAGATCACAAATATACTTTGCCTTTTTCTTACTTAAAATGGCTTTGTATTGTTTACGTAACGTTCTGAATTTCAAATCCATTTCTATTTTTTTTTTGTTTACATCGTTACACTGTTCTCTTTTTGTTTTCAAATATAAAAATTTCTTTCTCAGGTTTTTACATTCTTTGTCAAACCAAGGCTTTGTGTTTGGAGTTGCGGTTTCCTTTGTCTTGTAAGCTTTCGTCTGGCGTGACATGCCAAATAAGGTTGCAGAATACATGATTTATTTGATTTACTATATCATCAAGATCAATCGAGTGATCTCATTTTGCATTGCGTGTATTGCGCCTCCGTGCATTGTAATCCTTATTGCGTATGCATGTTTGTTTTATTGCGCGCACGCAAAGAGAAAATGCAATAGCGCATATTACCCGTATCAGACATGGCCCCATTTCATAAAAAGTCTTTATAATAGCAACTCTTGCTGGAATGGCAACTATCATTGTAAAAGCCAATCAGGAAGCAGAATTCTCACTGTTGCCATGGTAGTTACCATCCCAGCAGGAGCTGCTATCATAGCAACTTTTTATGAAACAGGGCCAGGCAGAGCTGGTCATTTACAAAACTGTATTGCCCTAGTTTTCATGAACATTGAGAATGGATAGGTCTCTCTGCGCGTATAGACCTTGCATGGAGAGACGAGTGAAAATATACCTTTGTATTTTCCACGGTCTCACATCCGGGCACTTGGGATGAAGACTGCAATAAAATCTTCGCTTGCGATCCTAGCGCGCCGCACAGTACCGATACACGTTACAATTCCGCATTGAGATTACATGGAAATATGTTGACTTGTTGAGTGTTAAAATAGTTTGAACATAGTTTTGCATTTCAGCATTCATGAAAACTTGTTCTTATGGATATTGCTTGTTTGAACTTTAGACATTTCTTCAAAGTTTTAGAATACACACATTTAGTAGCAATTTCTTCTTGGATGTGAATCTGTGGCCAGCATGATAAGGTAAAATTGATATTTTCATTTTTTTCATTTTTTTTTAAAGTTTCGTTTGCGCTAGATGTCTGATTTAGATAATAATAAAAATATTGACTGGCTTTACTTATCAGGAGATACCACATATATTGCCTACTTAAGACCCATATTGTCCTCGTCTTCGACTCGGGGCAATATGAGTCTAGCTGGGCAATATATGTGGTATCTCCCTCAAGGCCAGTCAATATTATATAATTATTATCTATACTATGCGCCGGGTACAGCTAGCTTGTTTGGGTCCTGCGAATCAATGTTCCTGTGCATTTGGGGTTCCAGGAACAAAATTTTGGAATTGAACTTGGGTTTATGATCTGTTGAATACATGAATGCTGATCATAATGATCAGCATAATGATCTTCTTCTTCTTCTTCTCCTATCTTCTTCTTCTTCTTCTTCTTCTTCTTCTTCTTTTAGCAGGAAGGACCCGTGAAGAATTTCACGTGTGCTTGACATTATTTTGCGAAAGATGTATTTGTTTGAAAACGTACCACTGCATGATAATAACTTTCAGTTATAATTTCAGCTGGAAAAATAATGATGAGCATGCATATTTGGATGGGGACGACAGCTCCCATTGTTTCTTCCTTGTTGCCAAAGTACACGTTCAGTATCAGCTTGCCATAGATTTTACTACTATTATTCATTTTAGAAGGATTTTCTCTTGCAACATTATAAAAGCTGGCTGTGCTCAGAAGACCCGTGGAAATTCCACGGGTGCTTGCCTGGGGGTGGTGGACCGGGTGATGTTCGTTATTCTGAAGGTTCATTATTCCGAAGGTTCGAATACTCCGAAGGTTCGCTATTCCGAAGGTTCGTTATTCCGAAGGTTCGTTATTTCGAAAATGAAATGAGGTTCATTAGTCCGAAGGTTCGTTAGTCCGAAAATGAAATAAGGTTCGTTATTCCGAAGGTCCGTTAATCCGAAAATGAATCAAGGTTCGTTATTCCGAAGGTTCGTTAATCCGAAAATGAAATAAGGTTCATTAGTCCGAAAATGAAATAAGGTTCGTTAGTCCGAAAATGAAATAAGGTTCGTTAATCCAAAAATGAAATAAGGTTCGTTAGTCCGAAAATGAAATAAGGTTCGTTAATCCGAAAATGAACTAAGGTTCGTTATTCCGAAAATGAAATAAACTTCTTAAGTAACAAATACAGTGTTTTAATTAAAAAACAATAGGATATTACGCAAAAAAAATATTGGTATAATCTCAGCGGAGGATGATACATGACAATTTTTCGGCAGAGCATATGTTGCATCAAAAAGTGGCATGGATCAAGAATTTTTATTTTGATTTTATCTGAGCTATTGCCGCCTGAGCGAATGAATTTAGAGTGTTGGGGGCTGTTTGGGGGTCATCCGTAGCTTACCTCCAGGCAAGAGGGTTTTTTTTGGGGGGGGGAGTGTTTTATTGTGGGGGGTTTTTCGAGGGGGAGGTCATTATTCATTTTAACAGCTTCTGCTGCTAATAATAATGATAATAACGATAACATTATCTGCCATTACCACGAACTATACTCTCTAAATCTATATTTACGTATGCAGGCCCGAAGCTCTGGACTAATCTTGATGATAGCATGAAAAATGCCCTTAGTTTAAATTCTTTTAAGTTCAAATTTAAAAAATCCCTTCTTCATAATTACCATGCACCAGTCCTTTAGACTCATCATCCCTTGTTCAAATTATTTTACTTAACAAACTACTCGGTTATGTTTCATTCATTTTATACAGATATTCGTTTCCCGGTCCGTGTATGTTGTGTGTGTGTTGTTAGGCTAGAGTCCTCCTCCTCCTCTCTCTCTCCATCTCTTTCTCTCTCTCTCTCTCTCTCTCTCTCTCTCTCTCTCTCCCCCCTCTCTCTCTCTCTCTCTAGTTTCTCCTCTCCTTTCCTTCCCTTCCCTTACATTTTTTTTATGTATATCTATCCGATGTATGTATCAGTATGTTCTTTTTCCCTTCTTTTTGTTTCATTGATACACTATTTTTACAATCTACAAGCACAGCTTTTCAGCAGTCCCCTCCATTACCAACCTTTTTCTTAGCTTATTGTACATAATGTATTTACGATTCTATTGTTTAGTTTCACTGTTGTACTTTGTACATGGCATGTATTCTGTTTATATATTATGTTGGAAATGGAAATAAACGAAATGAAATGAAATGAAACATTGATGATATTAGTAATAATAACGATGATAAAACAAAAATATAAATATGAATAAGAACGATAATGATGGTAGTAATGGTGATAATACTATTAATCATGGTAAAAATGATAACAGCAATTATAATTATTGCTTTTATTTCATTATCATTATCACGTGGGATTTGAAGAGGTATTGCATTCCAGTTCATTTCCCTGGAACAGCATGTGTGCGGGTGTGTGTGTTGTGTTGTATGTAGAGGTGTCGTATAGTCGTGTGGTTTAAGGCGCTTGACTGTAGACGCGAAGGTCCGGGGTTCGAACCCCGCACGGCACTCAAGCCCTTGAACAAGGCATTTTATCTACATTGCTGTTTTACCGTATTTCAAATAAAGTGATGTGCTATATGCATATTGATACCAACGTGTGCATGTTTGTTACAAAAAACAAATGTGTGTGCTGAGGCGATGGGGTTAGGTTTGTACAAAGAACCCCCGAAATCACTGTTTCGATGCATGCCAATCTCACGTACGTACGCCCCCTCCCCATGGCATCCCCCATGTCTGAGGACCTGTCTACGCCACTACTCTTGCCTTGCCCCCTTATAAGACATTTAATGCGAAATTAGTGTGTATCCCCCCCCCCATTCCAAAAGTTGGCTACGCCAGCTACGGGTGGCTGTTTTGCCCCCCCCCCCCATCCCCCACCCCAAAAAAGGGGGATCGATGCCCCTGTTTGGGGTGTTAAACACTCCTTCCATTCTGGTCCACACTAGCCCCCTCCGGCCCTGGTAAACATCTAATCGAGAATGGATCTTTGAACATGGACAAAACAATGAAAAAATGCATGAACCCCCCCCCCCCCGGACATCAACAGGACTGGCGAAGAGCGGTAAACATAACATCGATTCTTGCATGGATTCAGGATTGAAAATGAACTAGTCCCATAAGCCTATGATCACCCCCTTTGAAAGAATCATGCGTACGTGTACGCCCCTGGTCACGATAGATCAGCCCCCCCAAAAAAAACAATTGAACAGAAAGGGTGATTCTCCCAACGCCCGTCCCACCCGGCTTTCCAGACTTCGCCACAGATTACTGTATTTTCGGACCAACGAACCTTATTTCATTTTCGGACTAACGAACCTTATTTCATTTTCGGACTAAGGAACCTTATTTCATTTTCGGATGATTATGATTCCTATAGTTTTTATTTGTAGATATACAACGTGTGAATTATATGAAATTTGGGACCTTGAATAAGCTAACTGAAGGTTCAAACAAATTTTAAGACCTCCCATAAATCCCTGGGAATATGCATGCTTTTGGCCTTCAAGCTGCCATAGAATAATACACAAAAACAGGGAATTTGAAATTAAGTTAATTCCCCTAGCATTTATTTAGACAAATGAAAAGGTGATTCACATGAAATTTCAAACTCTGAAAATATATAAGTGAGCCTTGATGAGTCCAATAGACCCTCCATAAATCCCCGGGAATATGCATGCTTTTGACCAATTTTGTAATAACACATCAATCACTGTTCTATTGTGCATCATTTGCTTTAATGAAGTCAGCTTTACAAATCGGTTGTAAGAGTAGAGAGTATGAGAAAATAAAAGGAAAATGAAACTCTCTGAGAGGGAGAGGGAAGGGAGAAAGAGACAAAGAGAGCAGGGGGGGGGGGGAGATAAATGGGAAATGCATAGGTTTTTTAAAAACAGAATTGAGGATTCAGTAGTAAATTTATCCTCAGGTGGTATTGTTATAGAAGGTTAAATAGTATTTGATTTAAAGTAATGTAGAGGCTGTGGCTTTCCCCCTATTTTCATAATTGTATAGGCCCTGTTGCACCTTTTATTAGGCCTACCATTTTTCTCTCCATCCCCTGACTACTCAGATTGCTACAGCAGAATACATGTATTACAAAAACTCACTTTCAGTTATTCTTATTGGAGGCGAATCCAAGAATCCCCGTGTCCCTAGGCCTACATGCCAGCAGCCATCAAATCTGATATCTGATTTCACACATCGAGTGAAAGGAAATGTTCACCCCCGGCACTGAAGGAACATGACAAAACCTTTTTTTCCTAGCTTGTCCAAAAACTCAGAGTAAGGTACCAGATGATTTTTGTTTTGAATTGTTAATTCTTTTTGTCAGACGAGTCCACTTAGCTAAGAGAATCTTGAATAGTCTTTACATTGCTCGCACTCAATCTCATTTTTTTTCAAAGCCCTTTCACCTGTCTTTGGACTTTTAACATAATCATAAAGCCTGTATTTCATAGGTTTGTAATTTGCAAAAATCATGATACATTATACTGAATAAAATATTCTGATTGAGAGAAAAACTTGAAGATCTCCTTTTTATTAATTTTATTTCAAAATTTCCCGACATCCCTGTCAGATATCTCAGCGTTTGCTCATAATGAGATTAATATCATGGAACAATTGTTTACCCCCCCTCCCCCCCCCCCCCCCGAATTTTACAGCAATCTCTCCTGTAATGACTGTATAACTTATTGGCTCTGGCCCCTTCTGATTCTCACCTTTAACTCCCTTGCATGTTGCAGTCAAAGTTGATCATATCTGTTGATGGACATAAGTTTTTATTTCATTCCGGGACAATATCAAGTAATTATTTTATGCCCTTCACATCTTTGGCTCTTTACCAAAAGCGATGTACAGAAAAAGAAGACAAATAATGAAGACAAAGACATACAAACATCTTGATAAAGGCTATAATCTCTTTTTCTCTGGGCCGTCTTGATCAAGGCTATAACCTTTCTCTGATCGAAATGTACTACAATAGGTACACATGCTTTATTTCGGTACTGAGGGTTCTTCGTAAATATATATTCTTTGCTTAGGCCCTATGCTAAATCGTGCGCCGGCTTTCATGCGTGATCGATGATGTAAACAAAGAAATCAGAGCGTCGTTAACAGTAGTAGGATGGGTCACGTGGATCGTCTGCGTGTAGGTCGCAATGCAAGTTGATACTCATCCTACTGAAGTTGTTGATCTCTTGATAGGTGCCTCCTATGCAAGGATTGGGGGAGGAACCACTACAGAGGGCACAGCAGTTATCGCCGTGAGCAGCAAGGGGTCTCCACGGAAAGCAGCCTCTCCTTCGGCCTACTCGTTCCCCCAAATCTCCCCAATCAGTTTTAGTGATAGGCCGAGTTGAGGAGCCACATTAAGAAGCAAGGATCACCGTATTGATGAAGTCAAGTAAAGCGCTACACTGATGCTGTGATCTTTAAATCATCAAATTGACATTTTTGCGTGTGAGATCTTTAGGCTGTGTTCAGTTGGAACAATACCGCATTGCCGCATGCCTTTTGCGGTGAAGCAACCAACGACAAACTGTGGGACTGCCTCGCCCGGTACCTCGCAGGCTTGAACTTCGACTTTGAAACGGTGATTGATGAGGAATGCGAAGAAAATAGGCAAAGAAACCATGGCCATGTCGTGTGTCGAGTACGGACCTTGCATCCCAACCAAGAACGGGGGCGAAGGGGTGCGCGGAAAAAGCTTTTGAGGGAAAAGCTCGGCCCATAGACAATGCACGGCGAAACCCCCCGTGACGATTAAGAGAATTGATATATATGATGATAGGGCATTTTAGCGATGCATTAATATACAAATAATGAATGTTTATGAGTGCAATGGACAGAATATTTCATGAGGTGAAAGATGAAATGATCCATTCAACGAGGCGTAGCCAAGTTGAATGGATCAATAATTTCAATCCAAGATTGCACGGTAAATGGAGCCACAATTACATTCATGACGACGTACATGTAATAGTAAAGTGGGACAAATGATCAATATCAAACAACCAATCAAATGACAAGGATCTATTTAGGTGTCATATAAAAACACATATTTTATGTCTACATGATATGGCTGTGCAATATCAGAGCATATTGTATAAAACGCCAAATTCCATTATGCTAATGTACAAATTTGCCATGCAATATTATACAAATAATGAATGTTTATGAGTGCAATGGACAAAATATTTCATGAGGTGAAAGATGAAATGATCCATTCAACGAGGCACAGCCGAGTTGAATGGATCAATAATTTCATCTTTCACCGAATGAAATATTCTGTCCATTGCACGAATGAAAACCATTCACTATTTGTTTTCTATGACACCTATATGACACGATGTCCGTCAATATGCTTGATCGCATGCACACTGCAAACGAAAGCGTTTTACTTACGTAGTGTGCCAGGCTCTCGGCGTGCGTGCAAATGGAGCAAATCGTATGGATCCAAGATTGCACGGTAAATGGAGCCACAATTGCATTCATGATGACGTAATAGTAAAATGGGACAAATGATCAATATCAAACAACCAATCAAATGACAAGGATCTATTTAGGTGTCATATAAAAACACATATTTTATGTCTGCATGATGTGTCTGTGCAATATCAGAGCATATTGTATAAAACGCTGAATTCCATTATGCTCATGTACAAATGTGCCATGCAATATTATACAAATAATGAATGTTTATGAGTGCAATGGACAAAATATTTCATGAGGTGAAAAAAGAAATGATCCATTCAACGAGGCACAGCCGAGTTGAATGGATCAATAATTTCATCTTTCACCGAATGAAATATTCTGTCCACTGCACGAATGAAAAAAAATTATTTGTTTTATATGACACCTAAAAATAGATCAAATCGCAATAAATCAATAGCGATACGCTAGCGCGCTGTCCGTCATTTTGCTCGCATGCACACTGCAAACACAAGCGTTTTACGAACGTAGTGTGCCCATCGATATCGATGAGTGTGCCGGGCTCTTGGCGTGCGTGCAATGGAGCAAATCGAATGGATCCAAGATTGCACGGTAAATGGAGCCACAACTGCATGAATGATACCAAGAATATTCCACTCGTTAGGGCAAATATCGCACTCATCTTCGATTCGTGCAATATTGGCCCTAATTCGTGGAATATTCTCTGGTATCCCATTCAGAGCGATCCAATATAATATAATTATTATCTATATGAGGACGTTTTTCCGTGGCAATGATTTTCCATATTTTGCATTCTCTGATTTGGCAGCGGTCAATATCATATTTTCTCTCTTCCAGGTTTTCTCATTGACTCTGCGTGTAAATTGAGCAGCGCGCAATATTCATGAAATCCAGTTTGAACTGGTTTGAGAGGCAACGCAAGCCATGCAGTACACGAATACAAAGATACGCAACATGTAATGCGCAAATACATTACGACATCATAAAAAGGTATAAGCCATACTTGTGTGATTAAAGTTAATGGACACATGTTAAATGGGTACTTGGAGAGATGATTTTAATTCATTTTTTTCATCAATTTCCTGTGGGATATAGATAATAATAATAATATTGACTGCACTGAATGAGATACAACCTATATCGCCCTCTCTGAATCCATTATTGGATTCGATCGGGCGATATAGGTTGGTAATGCCAGTCAATATTATATCAACACTGCACGGCAAATTTTGTACATGAGCCTATGGGGAATTCGGGGTTTTATACAATATGCTCTGATATTGCACAGACAAATCATGCAGACAAAAAATATGTGTTTTTAATGCACCACTAAAATGCCCTGTATAGATAATAAAATATTATATTTCATGAAATGATCTGCAAAAAAGGTTTCCTAAGGGGGTTTCTCCCGTGATTGTGACATCTCACAAAAAAACGCAATTTTGCCACGTCAGGCAAGGCATAGTAAAACGGGTAGTTTGTAGATTTCAGATCCATATTTATTTAACTTAAGATAAGTGGTATCGTGGAATTTTACACGAAATGACACGTTTTAGCTTGTAATTCGCCAAAATTGTGCATATCAATGTTTTGGTCAAGCCATGACGTTGAATAAATCTTTAACTGCCTCCCTTTTTTACGATCATGAACATAAGAGTTTATTTTGCAAAACTAGTGTCCCAGGGGAACCCATCTTACGTTCAAAACGATAATGAACTTAATTACTAAAAACTGAATTTTTAAATTTTTTCTTTGGTGTAATCTGCCTAATTTGAAAAATATCTTGTATCTATAGCCCCTTGCTACAATATCTAATCTTTGCATTCTCCAATTCACTCAAATATTTGCAGTTTTGATAAAATTCTTTTAAAAAATATATGTTATTGTGATCAAGGCTATGTGTAGTCACATTTCCTCACTGATAGTATCGATATCAAGAGATGTTTAGCTAGCATGCTCTTCGTGAAATAGTTTAGCAAGATCCGAGTCATCTCCGTAGTTGGCGGACAAAGATATGACGAACTTGGCGTTGGTTTCCAGAAACAGGCCCCGTCTCTCATACTTGGATTTGATTTCAGTACACTGAATGAGGTGTCTAAAGTTCTTTAGATATATATCTTAACCCAACATGTTACGTAAGTTACACACTAATTTCATGGGGTGGGGTGGCAAGATCCATGCAAGCAAGGGAGCTAAGTGATCGAGTGGGTCACAAGGGAGCTTTAATCATCTTTAGAACTGAAATTGAATGATGTACTGCACACTTTGGGTAGAATATTTGGAAAATGTTGAATAATGTTGAATGCGCATCTCGTTCAAAAAGGTGACCCTGGACCAATCAGAATGGTTGTTTTAAATTTGCGATCGGTCGCAAACCTTTGTGTTATGGGCCCCAGGACGCATGAAGCAGAGGACGTGTTCAAGAGAGATGGAGAGGGGTGGAAAGAGCGACAGAGATGGAAAAAGAGAGAGGGAGAGATGAGAAAAAGTGATGCTGACAATTCAGGCGAGATTATCTGATGAAAATTCAAGGTGTGTGAGAGTCGGAAAGGATAGGGTAATATAATTGCTGTATACATGTTTGAGGTTGATCAAAGCTCATTATCCTTTCAAGATCAAGGCATGTCTACAAGGTCAGAGGCCTATCCAGGATTTGTATAGGGGGGAGGGGGTGTTACAAATCTCAAAAGTTTCTGACAAGCAAAATATGGTCATCAGCTCTATAAAGAAGTGAGGTATATAAAAAGTATTCCACCTTCTTTTTTTTTAGCGGGGGGAAGGGGGTTAAGTGCCCCCTATAATTCACCAATGTTTAAACTATTAGATTTACGTCATTGGCTAGTCTTCAAGATTTTCATTTTTATATGTTTTATTCAAAGTCAACAAAATTAATGCTTGGGGGGGGGGGCTTGATTTTACCCGATAATTCATCATTGGAAGGCAGCCTTTTCACAAATGTTCACGTGAAAATTCAGTCGTGTCAATGACCACCATTGCAAAAAGTCTTTTTGTTAAATCTGATTCACCTGACCTTTTGCAAATAAAGGGGGCTGTTTTTATGAAAGGCCGGATTACGCAATTACACGGCCCAACGCAATCACCCGATGGTTAGAAGTAAGCCGATCAAAAGGTAACAAGTGGCCTCTAGATGTTAATGAATACTGAAAATGAACATAGATCTTACCTTTGGTGATAAGGTCCAACCACTTATAGCTCTAATGAGTCTGTCAGACAATGTATGATCCTGAGCCATGGTAGGTACTCACAGCATGCCTCAGTTCCTTGAACATTCATACCAGCTGACAGCAAAGGCCTCTCCATCTACAATTACCAGAGGAATGAGTAAATGTATTTCCAATTCTGCAACATGTTATACAAATAGTGCAAGCTCCAGCATTCAATATTTACATTATATTGGATGGCATCAAAAGGGATACTTGAAACAGGGTGACCAGACGTCCCGTATTTGATCCAGTTGTCCCAGGTCCCGTTTGACCCTCCCCAGGATGCTGTTTTATCCTGTATTTTAAAGTTACTGTTAAAATAATGGAAAATATAGCCAAAAATACATATATGACATACTACATGCAAAATGAAGCATGCGGAAAAGCAAAGGTTTCCTAAATTTTGCTTGGTCTCTTCGCTTACTTTGAAATTACTCGGGAAACCACCACAGTCCCTAGCTACATGACAAAGTACAATCACTCATGAGCTGTCTCTCTCTCGAATTGGGTTTTGACAGACATGTATCAATCAAATATGATTATTTACGTCTGGGACCGACCGACAGACGGGATGTTAGACATCAATTTAAGATCCCTATAATCTGACGCATGGCTTGACATCTTCAGCGCCAATTACGAGAACAATTATAATATTAACAATTTTGAAAGCGGGGGGGGGGGGGGGGGGGGGGGGGGGGGGGGGTTGATTTTTTACAGGAAAAGCTGGGGACAAAATCACACTAAAGTGATAACTAGAATAAGATTTATTTGATTCGTTTGAAATGTTTACATAGACAACGTTAAGGTATTTTCATTCAAAATATGATTTATGTAATTTTAGTGCTCAGCAGATACTGAAACTATTGCTCACTTATTTTGGGAATGCCCATTAACTCGTAGATTTTTCAATGATTATGAAAAGTATACTCTCAAAAGTGAAATGAAGTTAAAATTAATCATTTCATCTTTGGCATCCCAGGTGGAAATTTTTCCTCATTTAATTTTTTTTTGTTGGTATGCTAAATACTGTATATTTTCATTTAGATATTTGAAGGGTTGTTTATCATTTTAATCTCTTCAAACTAGATGAATCTTCGACCACGCGTAGTCAAACTTCATGCCTCCGCCATTACCAAATCAGAAATAAATGGCACTTCATGTTGATTTATTTTCATTTATACAATGACATCTTTGACCTTGACCTTTGACCTTGTGACCCCCAAATCTAATGAGAGCATTGCCCTTTCCATATGCATACATGAGCCAAGTTTGTTGAACCGTCAAATGGTTACCTAGTTATCACAAGAAGGAACCATTTCTGTGTACATAATGACCTCTATGACCTTTGACCGTTGACCTAGAGACCCCAAAATCTAATCAGATCATTGTCTCTCCCAAATGCATACATGTGCTAAGTTTGAGGTTGATCGGTCAAATGGTTGTTGAGTTATGGTGAAAACGAGCCATTTTTATGTATCTCCATAACCTTGACCTTGGACCTTGAAACTCCAAAATCTAATCAGATCATTGTCCCTCCCATATGCATACATGAGCCAAGTTTGAAGTTGATCCGTCAAACGGCTCTTAAGTAATCGCGAGAACGAAAACGGGACGGACGGACGGACGGACTCGAAAACATTATGCCTCCGGCAACCACCTACAGTGGACGGAGGCATAAAAATATCAGTATGAAATCGAAGAAACGAACTATTCGTAACAAGATAAGTTTATTTTATTTATTGATAGAGACACATTCAACTTATTCAAATCATATAATGTTGTTTTTCCCAATTGTACTTTGATGGTAAAATATACATGTATCCATTACTTTGAACACTTTTACTGTTCATGCCATTAGTGTAAATCCCGGGGGATGGGGGGTACCCCCACTTTTTCGAGAGGAGGATAGTGTGTACAAAATTCCCCCCCCCCCTCATTTTAAGGAAAAATGATATTATAATTAATCAGTTGCTGAAATTTTCATAAAATTGTCATTATAAACGATGGTCATATAGTAGAATTTTCATTTGAAATGCTCTTAAAAACAAAAAAAGTGGTTATTTTTTGCTCGCTCGCAAAATAAAAGAATCATATGTGTGTAGGGGTCTGTTCGGGTAAGGGTGTGTATGTGTATACTTAAGTGTGAGTTCACGCAAGAAATTTCGGCAAAAAAGTTGATCATCCCCCCACTCCTCAACACGGATTTATGCCGGTGGTTCATGCATTGAGAAATGAATAAAGACTTTACTTTTTTAAAATCTGAAAGTACCTGTACCCACTTCGGTACCTTTTTCTACAATACACAAAATTATATAGCACAGCTACTATATCAATATACTCTACTGCGCTGTGATGTAAAAGATCTAATATACTACTGAAAAAACTTTAAAAAAAAAAAAAAAAAGATGAATCCTCCATCGCGCGGGGTCGACATTTATGCCTCCGCCTTTGCCAGATCAGAAATATATCGCTTTTGATTATGGAAAATGTATTAGGATATATTTAGAGTACAAAAGTGCACAAAAAAAGGGGTTCTATTTAAATGATATTGTGTCAGCCACATTTGAAGTTGATCCGTCAAATGCTTCTTAAGTTATTGCAAGAACAAGCAATTTTCACGTATACAATATCTATGACCTTTGACCTTTGACCTTGTGACCCCCAAATCTAATAAGATCATTGTCCCTCCCACATGTATACATGACTTACGTTTGAAGTTGCTCCATCAAATGGTTCTAAAGTTATCGCGAGAACGGGCCATTTTCATGTATATACTATATAATGACCTCTATGCTCTATGAATTTGACCTTGTGACCCCCAAATCTAATCAGATCATTTCCCTCCCTAGGCATACACGAGCCAAGTTTGAAGTTGATCCGTCAAATGGTTCTTGAGTTATCGCGAGAATGAAGACGGGACAGACGGACAACCCGAAAACAATGCCTTCGGCACCCACCTTCCGTGGGCGAAGGCATGGAAAGGAGAGTCTTCAACGAAATTTTGGAGCAGCACAACTGAAGGCACAATCCCCAAGAGTTTCTTTAGTTTTCAAGTGTGGTAGCTTTAAAAGAGCTTGTTGTATGTACTTCCTAAGTTATATGCATATGAATGTGATTTGATTAATATCAATTCAGTTTGGACATTCAGTGCTTTGTAAACAAGCAAAGCATCTTAAATGCAATTCTCTACCTCATTGGCAACCAATGTACATGTAACTTAATCAAAACAGGTGTAATATGGAAAATTTTGAAGAACTAGGCCTAGGTCTTGTACATGTGTGCATCCTGAACATGCTGCACTTGTTTCTCTGTGAATGTGGCAAGCCAAACAATAATCCATTATAATAATCAAGCCTACTGCTTTGCTAATAAATGCATGGACAAGGGTTGCAGTGTTTTTCAAGTCCAAGTATCTACGAATGTGATGTAAAGTGTATGACATAAAAAGCAAATCTGCTAATATTGGATATGTGCTTCTCCATATTCAAACAAGAATTAAGCCATACACCCAGATTTTTTTTTGATTTTTTTTTTTACAAAGCTTGATGGTTTTACTTCAGAGTCTCCAACTATTATATTAATGTTCAGCTTTGCAACTTGTGTGCCCATCCCAACAATGAGAAACTCTGTATTTCCATCATTAAGCATTAGCTTATGTTTGGACATCCAAGAACAGATATAACTCATACATGCAAGCCCCTAAACATCTGCCTGTATTATTTTAACATGATTAGAAGCCTCGCAAAGCCCCCGATGAATATTCAGTTTGTTAGATGCTCCCCAGAGCGTATATGCTATGCGTGCATAAAAAACAAGAAAGCTGGATCAGTGTCGTGCATGCGCATTACAAAAGGTCAACTTCTTTTTGGTTATTCATATATGATAACATATTCATTGTATTACTAATGTGCACATGGATAATTGATGAATAGATGTCCTTCAATTCACAACAGGTTCCCAATGTATCAGTAATTAGTAGCATCACGAAGATATTTTGTCAATAGGATGCAGAGGGCAAATAAGTTCTGTATACTTTATGCCAAACCTCAAGATTATACCACTATATCTATATCAAGCTGTTTGATTGTTGAAGTAAAAAAATACATTATACCTATCCCTTCCAATGCTTTAGTGGACTTCCATGTCCTAGCTAGTTTTTCAAAGATATGCCTAATAAATCTATAACGAACCATTAGAATAAATCTTAACTAGATGAATCCTCGACTGCGCGTGGTCAAAATTTATGCCTCCGCCTTTGCTGGATCAGAAATATCTCACTTTTAATTATGGGAAATGTATTAGGATACCTGTAGAGTACAAAACTGGAAAGAATGGTTCTATTTAAATTATCATCATTATTGTGTTTGGCGTCACCTATGCCTGGGAGGCGAAAAGCAAAGTGAATCACTGTGACCCGCGGGTAACTCCTTGCCATATAACTGATTTGGGGGAGAGGTGTGCAGGTGGACCACTACCAGGGTTTCCTCCCTTATACGAATATTGCAGTTGGTTCTTAACGTGCAAAGGTGGTGACTCTCCTCTACATGGAGCCTCCATTTAACGTCCTATCCGAGGGACATAGTGTTTTCCACTGTAACATAGCCTGTATCTATGAAACAGGGGAGGGGCACGTTGAGACACAACACAGTCATCTGCCCGGGGTGGACTCGAACCCACAATCTTTGGTTCAACAGGCAGACGCTTTATCAACTGAGCCAACTCACTCCCTACAAATGACATTGCGTCAGCCACATTTGAAGTTAATCCGTCAAATGGTTCTAAAGTTATTGTGAGAATGAGCAATTTTCAGGTATACGATGACATCCATGACCTTTGACCTTGTGACCCCCCAACTCTAATGAGATCATTGTCCCTCTCATATGCACACATGACTCATGTTTAAAGGTAATCCATCAAATGGTTAAGTTATCACAAGAACAAGCCATTTTCATGTAAATGACCTCAATGACCTTTGACCTTGTGACCTGTGATGCCAAAATCTAATCAGATCATTGTCCCTTCCATATGCATACATGAGCCAAATTTGAAGCCGATCCGTCAAATGGTTATCGCGAGAACAAGCCATTTTCATATACTAGTATATAATGACCTCTATGACCTTTGACCTTTAACCTCGTGACCCCAAAATCTAATCAGATCATCATCCCTCCCATATGCATACATGAGCCAAGTTTGAAGTTGATTCATCAAATGATTTTTAAGTTATTGCAAGAACGAAAACGGGACGGACAGACGGAAGGACAGACGAACAACCGGACGAACAACAGGAAAACATATTGCCTCCGGCACCCACCTTCAGTGGACGGAGGCATAACAAAAACATGGGGAGAGGGTTAAACTGCATTCGAGGATAAACTTTGAGTGTTGTATATGCATGGGTAAGAAATATGTTATCAGTTAATGATACCATTATTTTGTGGGCCTGTTTGAAAATCAGTTCCTGTTTAAGAGGGTTATCCTGGCAGGGTTCTAAGGGGAGGGGGCTTGAGCTGGCTTTGGGGCTCAAGCCCCCCCCCCCCCCCCCCCCCAAAAAAAAAAAAAAAAAAATGGACATAGGTGCAATTTTAATGCAATATATAAAAGAAATTACAAAAAACTAAGAAGATGAAAAGGAATCATAAAAACCAATGATGATTGATGATGGTGATGGAATAATGATTAAGAACTTCAAGAAGATGTAGGAAAATAAGTACCTAGGAGTAGGAAGAATAAGAGGACGATGAGGACAGGGGGGGGCTGAAGGATGAGGAAGAAGTGAAGGGGAGCATTAGGAGAAAACAAAAACAAAAATATGAAAATTAAGAAGATGAAAAAGAAATAAAAAAATTGATGGCATAGAACTCGTATAAAAATAAGTGCCTAGCAGTAGTAGTAGTAGTAGTACTACTACTAGTACTAGTAGTAGTAGTAGTATAGCAGGAGGAGGAAGAAAAAGAAGAAGAGTAAGAGGAGGGTGGGGGCTGAAAGATGAGGAGGAAGTATAGGGGAGCAAGAGAAGAAAATAGAAATAGATGAAAAGTAAATAAAAAAGATGATGGTGATGATAATAAAAGAAGAAGAAGGAGAAGAAGAAGAAGAAGAAGAAGAAGTAGAAGAAGAAGAAGAAGAAGAAAGAGAAGAAGAAGAAGAAGAAGAAAAAGAAGAAGAAGAAGAAGAAGAAGAAGAAGAAGAAGAAGAAGAAGAAGAAGAAGGAGAAGAAGAAAAAGGAGAAAGTGTAGAAGAATGAAAAGAAGAGGTGGTGAAGAAGCGGGAGGAGGAAGAGGGGGAAAAACAAATTGCAGCAGAAAGAATGAAAAAAGGAAATTATGAAGGGGAAAATAAGGTGGTGATAAAGTTAAAAAATGAAACAAGGCAAGAGAAAATGTAATTGTGAGATATAAAAGAAAGATTAGGAAACTTCAGAGCAACAGGAAAATCAGAATAGGATGACAAGGAAGTACACGAAGGAAAAGGATAAGAAGAATCAAGAAAATAATTTCTTGTACTATTACTATATGCTTTTGTGATCTTAGTAACAATGAAAGATAACTATTGTTAATTGTTATTGTTATTATCATGAATGTTTTATTTCTATTGTCATACTTTCTATTATTTCTACAAGTATGATTATTTTCCTAATCTTAATGATTGTTTTAAATAAATAATTGTAGTAAAAAATAATCATAACAGTGATGGAAACTATGATACTCATGATTATGATGATGAGGATGATAATAATAATCACGATAAAAAAAATAATAAAAGTGATAATAATGATGACAATGACCATACTTATGACAAAAAATAACAATAATAATGATAATACATGTAATAATAACCATACTGATAACATTTAGCGAGGCATGAATTTTATCGCTGCGTGTGATTTCTCACTCCGCGTTACGTGTATGTAGGATACCATACAGGAACGTCGGCATAAATCTTGATTGCTAGCTTCAGTTTACGACCAGGCTCCTGGGAACGATTTTTTCACAGGGGGTGCTGAGCCCCTGAGCCACATGCTAGATTACGCACCTTAAGCAGTGTTTTAGTATTCGGGGAACATGAAGGGGGGTGTGTAGCACTTTGTAACTGCAAGGAAAAGGTGCTATATCAAATGACTTCTGGATTGGATTGGATTGGACTGGTGTAAGACTTTGCACTTTGCAGACAGTTATGCTGCATTCTAAGTCAAATCGAAGTACTCCCTCCTTCTCACACAAAACACAAGAAGTTATTTTCAAGCAATATCGCAGATGTGGAATTTTATTATCTTGATGAAACATTTAAGGTTTGCGAAGCGTTTTTTTTGGGGGGGGGAGGGGAATGACGCATCTTTCTAGATTATATGAACCACCTTGTTTTTAAACTCCTTGCATTTCAACCGGCCGTATTCAAACGATCGACTACGTATGTTTGGCCATATACGTACGAACGATGTTTTTGTTGTTGTTTCGTATTGGTCGCTCGTTAATACGGTTGAAATGCGAGTCGCAAATTCACTGATCTCCCTGCGAAAAGCGCGGAGGCGAACAGAGATAGAGGTTGGCTGCTGCAAGATTTTCAACCGAGAGGACCTAAAGTTAGGACCCTGGATTACCTGAAAATGGAGAGTTAAAAGGAATCAAACATAAAATCGGTAAGCTACATTGGATAGGTCTACTCTGTAGTGTATAATGATATTTTTATATTCATGAATAAAGGGGAGAAATCGCTGATTTGACTTTGAGGTAGTTTTTCATTGTCGTGCCCACGACAATGAGATTGCATGGACAACGCACTGGGGCGCTTCTGTTCTCTAAAAAGGAGGAGTGCTGACCCTACCAAAATACGAGGCTAACGACGACTGTTAGAGACAGAACACTTCGGTCTATTCTGGTACCTGCTTTAAGATCTGATCTTGTCATGCTTGTAGCATGTAGAAGTGGGTCGACGTTGTGTTGATACTCAATATGTTGCATTTACTAGCATTAAACGTCATGCCCCATCCCCCCAAGGAGGAGTGCCGACCCTACCAGAATACCAGGCTAACGACGACTGTTAGAGACAGAACACTTCGGTCTATATGCCAAACATTATCGTGAAATCAGTCACCAGTCCACTCACTGCGTTTATTTCGTCAGGGCTGGGAACAGTTTTCCTCTCCCACTAACAAGTAACAGTTAGACTAACAGTTAGATCTAGAGATGAGTCTACACAAACAAGGTGAGAGCGCACGCGACGAGCAGTGACGAGAGGTGACAAATTTCACGATAAGGATTAAGGTCACCCTAATCCTTACCCTAACCCTAACCCTAACGTTAGCCCTTACAGTCAAAGATATTGCCAAAGCATATGTGCGACTTACCCATCGATATCGATATATGGACTTACCAAAAGAGATAATAATATAAAGGGATCATGGGTTCTCTAGGCCTCTGCGCAAGTACAATTGAATTTGGCTTCTTCTTCTTCTTTCGTTCTATGGTACGCTCCTTGAAACTGGCGACCAATAAGCCCGCGACCAATAAGAGGAAAATTAGCGGACCATTCTAAGGGCTATGGTGTCGCCAAAAGAACAAACAAACAAAAGAAAATGTACAATTGCGTTTAGAAAGAGTAAAATTGCGTTTTTTTCGTAGACAAAGGGCTTTGAAAAGTATCTTGTGACATTTCAACCGATTTTTTTTTGTCTGGACCTTAGTGCTTCAAAATAAATTCGGGGATCAAACCGGTAAAATACACCGATTCCGCACAATGTTCGCTCATTCTTTTCCGAATATGACAAAACTCGTTTCTGAATTCATGGCCTTTGAAATATATTGTATGACATTTTAACTAAATAATGGCATACATGAGGTAAAAGCTGAAGAGTTGTTCTTCACTCTCATATAGGTGGCATGCCGAAACTTTTTGTCTGGATCTTACTGTTTTAAAATGAATCTAGGGGTCAAACCGGCAAAATACACCAATTCCGCACAATGTTCGCTCATTCTTACCTTCAAATGACATAAAACGTTTCTGACTTTTTGGCCTTTGAAATATATCGTATGACATTTTAACTAAATAATGGCATACATGAGGTAAAAGCTGAAGAGTTGCTCTTTACTCTCATATAGGTGGCATGCCGAAACTTTTTGTCTGGATCTTACTGTTTTAAAATGAATCTAGGGGTCAAAGCGGCAAAATACACCCATTCCGGGCAATGTTCGCTCATTCTTTTCCGAAAATGACAAAACTCGTTTCTGAATTCACGGCCTTTGAAATATATCGTATGACATTTTAACTAAATAATGGCATGCATGAGGTAAAAGCTGAAGAGTTGTTCTTTACCCTCATATAAGTGACATGCCGAAACTTTTTGTCTGGATCTTACTGTTTTAAAATGAATCTAGGGGTCAAACCGGCAAAAAATACCAATTCCGCACAATGTTCGCTCATTTTTATTCGAATGACAAAACTCGTTTCTGAATTCATGGCCTTTGAAATATATCGTATGACATTTTAACTAAATAATAGCATACATGAGGTAAAAGCTGAAGAGTTGTTCTTTACTCTCATATAAGTGGCATACCGAAACTCTTTGTCTGGATCTTACTGTTTAAAAAATGAAATCGGGGGCCAAACCGGCAATATACACCAATTTCGCACAATGTTCGCTCATTCTTACCTTCAAATAACAAAATCGTTTCTGAATTCATGGCCTTTGAAATGTATCGTATGATATTTTAACTAAATAGTGGCATACGTGAAGTAAAAGCTGAAGAGTTGCTCTTTACTCTCATATAGGTGGAATGCCGAAACTTTTTGAGTGGACCTTATTGTTTCAAAAGGAAATTCAGGGGTAAAACCGGCAATACATCATCCATTCCCCATCCATTGGGTTGATTTGTGTTCGTGGTTGGGGGGGCGGGGGCTGATCGATGCCGAATATCCTCTTTGAGGGAGCAAGGCGATTGATTGGGGAAAGGATGTGGGGTTCAAATGTGAAGGATCAACTAAGTGAAGTCCAATTCTTGGTCTAATCTACTGTCCCTCCAATCAACCACACAAGAAGTTGCTTTCAACCATGTCGAAGAGGTAGATCTTCATTGAATTAAGGGACATCGGTTTCTTTTTCTTTGTAGTTGACACTTCTTTTTAGAGTATAGACCACCCTGTCTTTTATTTTGTTCAGCTAGCCAAAAATTCCAAGTTCTTGCTATAGAAATGTTATTTTGTCATAAAAATGGGGTCCGCCCACTTGAGCGAATGACCGTGAGACCGAGGGCCCTCGAGACCGAAGACCCGCGAGGCCGTATCGTATTTTCCTTCATCACAATGCGCGATCGATATATAAAATAATTATGTCTCCTTTAGCATGTTTAGTCCCCGTTTCCGGATGTTCCACACCACTGACGTAGCCATGAATTGTCAACAGGGGGGGGGGGGGGGGGGGGGACCAATTCGAGGAAGCAAAGCGACGGAGCGGGCGGAGAGCGTGGGAGGGGGTACCCCCCTGCCAAGGTAGAGAGCCTTTTGAAAATTCTTGCATGAAAATGGTATTTTTGCACACTAAAATTCAATATTATGGGTAACTTTTATGTGAAGTGGCATATGGAGGGGGGGGGGGGGGGACAAGGCGAAGGAGCGAAGCAACCGAGCGGGAGGAGGGTATGGGAGGGGGGTATCCCCTCCCACGGTAGGGAGATTTCTGAAAATTCGTGCATAAAAATGACATTTTCTGCACACTAAAATTCAGGATTAGGGGTAACTTATGTGAGAGAAGTGGCATATTTACGTTTTACTTTTATTTCGCAGGGTAAGTTTTGTGAATTGGACTCGATGATTTTTTATCTTAATTTTTTCTTTAAATTTTGTTATTTTTCATTTTTTGCTCGCCGATAAACGGGGGGGGGGGCATGACCCCCTGTGCCCCCCTTAGCTACGCCAGTGTCCCACAACTTCAATGAAAAACTTTCCTCTGGCCTTTAATATTTATGTATGAATAACAATATTCTTTAATTTATTCTTTTACGTAGACTGAAATTCCCTGGACTCTTATTCCTTATTCATTTTCTAAAATACCTCGACGCATAAATTATGATAGCAATCACTTAGATTCTGAAGTTAGAAGTTGATTAAGTTGCTTTTGATAATGTAGGGCCTACTTTGACCCATTACTATCTTTCATTTTTAAAAAAACCTGAAACTGAAATACCCACAACTCTTTTATTGCGTATTAAGCTTCTAAATTGATTTTAATACCTCTCTCGATTAACACTTGATAAAGGAAACAATTTTAAGAGTCAAACTTCGTAGTTCAAACCTACAACACGGTATACAATAGGGTGTTACGGTGAAGGGGGGGGCTGTGACGTCACCTTCCGAAAAATTTTCTTGTATGAGAGGGAGCGTAGTGAAACTTATGGCGCACCCATACTCCTCTAACATGGTTTATAACATGGCAAACCATTGAATATATTACAAATTCTACTAATAATTTGCTACACATTTTTTTCTTAAAATTCCAAAATATAAGAGGGGGTATGCATTCCCCCCCCCCCTCCCCCATTGCAATAGCGTGCGCCTAAATGCTTTTTATTTTTGGCAAATGTCGGTCTATAATATTTTTTTGTTTGTTTTAATTTTGTTAAAGATTTGTACAATTCAGCTCATGCTGCGCGACATTTTTGCAAACTATTCCAAGTCTGATAAGTTAATACTCCGGCAGAAGCTGAAACATTATCAAAGAAAATTGATTTTAAAAATAAGGAAATGAATAGATGAACGAATAAATGAATAAATAAATCAACAAATAAATTAATTAATTGATTAATAAAGCACAAACTACTTCATTCATCATGTTCATTAACAAACTTAATATGATAAGCATTGACTTAAATCAATTTTTCTCTAGAAAAGTTGGTGCCTTCTGGAAGAGCCGTTCTTCTGGGAGTTGTCCTCAGGGAAGCCGTCCTCCATGGGGAAGATTCAACGAACATTGTGCAGAAAGGGTGTATTGTACGTTGCCGGTTTGACCCCTACATTCATTTTAAAACAGTAATGTCCAGACAAAAAGTTTCGGCATGCCACCTATATGAGAGTAAAGAGCAACTCTTCACCTTTCACCTCATGTATGCCATTATTTAGTTAAAATGTCATACGATATATTTCAAAGGCCATGAAGTCAGAAACGACTTAGGCTAAATATCAGGGAACAGTGTCCGGAATGGGCGTATATCGCCTGTTTGACCCCTGAATTCATTTTTATACAGTAAGATCCAGACAAAAAGTTTCGGCATGCCACCTATATGAGAGTAAAGAGCAACTCTTCAGCTTTTACCTCATGTATGCCATTATTTAGTTAAAATGTCATACGATATATTTCAAAGGCCATAAAGTCAGAAACGTTTTATGTCATTTGAAGGTAAGAATGAGCGAACATTGTGCGGAATAGGTGTATTTTGCCGGTTTGACCCCTAAATTCATTTTAAAACAGTAAGATCCAGACAAAAAGTTTCGGCATGCCACCTATATGAGAGTAAAGAACAACTCTTCAGTTTTTACCTCATGTATGTCATTATTTAGTTAAAATGTCATACGATATATTTCAAAGGCCACATAAAGTCAGAAACGTTTTATGTCATTTGAAGGTAAGAATGAGCGAACATTGTGCGGAATGGGTGTATTTTGCCGGTTTGACCCCTAGATTCATTTTAAAACAGTAAGATCCAGACAAAAGTTTCGGCATGCCACCTATATGAGAATAAAGAACAACTCTTCAGCTTTTACCTCATGTATGCCATTATTTAGTTAAAAATGTCATACGATATATTTCAAAGGCCGTGAATTCAGAAACGAGTTTTGTCATTTTCGGAAAAGAATGAGCGAACATTGTGCGGAATGGGTGTATTTTGCCGGTTTGACCCCTAGATTCATTTTAAAACAGTAAGATCCAGACAAAAAGTTTCGGCATGCCACCTATATGAGAGTAAAGAACAACTCTTCAGCTTTTACCTCATGTATGCCATTATTTAGTTAAAATGTCATACGATATATTTCAAAGGCCATGAATTCAGAAACGAGTTTTGTCATTTTGGAATAAGAATGAGCGAACATTGTGCGGAATTGGTGTATTTTGCCGGTTTGACCCGGTTTGACCCCTAAGATCCAGACAAAAAGTTTCGTCATGCCATCTATATGAGAGTAAAGAGCAACTCTTCAGCATTTACCTCATGTATGTCGTTATTTAGTTAAAATGTCATACGATATATTTCAGAGGCCATGAATTGAGAAACGAGTTTTGTCTTTTTTGTATTAGAATCACCAAACACCGTGCGAAATTGGCGTATATTGCCGGTTTGACCCCCGATTTCATTTTCAAACAGTAAGATCCAGACAAAAAGTTTCGGCATGCCGCCTATATGAGAGTAAAGAACAACTCTTCAGCTTTTACCTCATGTATGCCATTATTTAGTTAAAATGTCATACGATATATTTCAAAGGCCATAAAGTCAGAAACGTTTTATGTCATTTGAAGGTAAGAATGAGCGAACATTGTGCGGAATTGGTGTATTTTGCCGGTTTGACCCGGTTTGACCCCTAAGATCCAGACAAAAAGTTTCGTCATGCCATCTATATGAGAGTAAAGAGCAACTCTTCAGCATTTACCTCATGTATGTCGTTATTTAGTTAAAATGTCATACGATATATTTCAGAGGCCATGAATTGAGAAACGATCTTGTCTTTTTTGTATTAGAATCACCAAACACCGTGCGAAATTGGCGTATATTGCCGGTTTGACCCCCGATTTCATTTTCAAACAGTAAGATCCAGACAAAAAGTTTCGGCATGCCACCTATATGAGAGTAAAGAACAACTCTTCAGTTTTTACCTCATGTATGCCATTATTTAGTTAAAATGTCATACGATATATTTCAAAGGCCGTGAATTCAGAAACGAGTTTTTTCATTTGAAGGTGAGAATGAGCGAACATGGTGCGGAATAGGTGTATTTTGCCGGTTTGACCCCTAAATTCATTTTAAAACAGTAAGATCCAGACAAAAAGTTTCGGCATGCCACCTATATGAGAGTAAAGAACAACTCTTCAGTTTTTACCTCATGTGTGTCATTATTTAGTTAAAATGTCATACGATATATTTCAAAGGCCATGAAGTCAGAAACGACTTAGGCTAAATATCAGGGAACAGTGTCCGGAATGGGCGTATATCGCCTGTTTGACCCCTGAATTCATTTTTATACAGTAAGATCCAGACAAAAAGTTTCGGCATGCCACCTATATGAGAGTAAAGAACAACTCTTCAGTTTTTACCTCATGTATGTCATTATTTAGTTAAAATGTCATACGATATATTTCAAAGGCCATAAAGTCAGAAACGTTTTATGTCATTTGAAGGTAAGAATGAGCGAACATTGTGCGGAATGGGTGTATTTTGCCGGTTTTGACCCCTAGATTCATTTTAAAACAGTATAAGATCCAGACAAAAGTTTCGGCATGCCACCTATATGAGAGTAAAGAGCAACTCTTCAGCATTTACCTCATGTATGCCATTATTTAGTTAAAATGTCATGTGATACCTATAAAAGCCCTTGAAGAAGTTTTTTTTCGTGTTGTATCACTGAATATATCGTGCTTGAATGTTCTCATCCACGAATAAGCTTGTTTGAAATCTACATTAAACCAACATTAAATTACTCTTTTTAAATGCTCTGCTTTAGTCTGCATTTAAGGTTGAAGGTTGTGTGGGCAAATGCCATATTGAAATACATTTTGCTGATTTCGTTTGTCTAACTATATATGATAATTGCACTATAATTGCATACATAACCGTTGCCACATTTAGCCCCGAAAAGTTGAACGTCTACTTCGTGTATAGGCCTGTTCAATCTTTAAAAAAAATAAATAAAAAAATAGCTCTAGAATATACCAAATTAGAGAGCATTATTTTGTTATGCTTAAATTTGACGCAACTTGTTCCTAATAGTCGACGGTCAAATTACATTTTGATATCACTTTAATTCTGCTATATTAGCAACAATCTGCTTTTCATTTTTCATTGGCCTTTTCACAGACACCATAGCCCCAAATTCCCGTATTTAGTGTGCTAACCACAGAAATTGAATTTCTATTTCTGTGGTGCTAACGCAGACCGGAAGTCTTATTGGTCGCTAAAGGTAGTCCAATTCTATGGTAATGTATCGGCCAACGGACGTAGAGGGCGTCAACACTTTAGAGTCAGAGTGGATTTATAGAGAGAGTGACGAAAACGGAAGTCGTTTCTGATTGGTCAATTATTTCATGGAGCTCAAAAATGGTTCCCTCGGCTGATTTTCTGCTTCAGCAGCGTCTGTGGTGGAATGATACATGCACTGAAATTTCAGTAAGTCGAATTTTCTCTTTTCGTTTTTTGGTTCTGCTACCACATTTTCCCTGAAAAAATATTTTTCTAGGACAGTGGTATCACTTTTATATCAATTAAGTCTGATCCTGTGGAGTTTGCGTAATGTCTTTTCAATGTAAATAAACGCCGGTTTAACAAATCCAATTTTCATGTTCTTTTAGGGAGAAAAATGACGATTAAAGTTTATTTTCGCATTTTCTGTCAGTACTGGTGGTTATGATGTGTTGGAAAAAATATTTGCATATTATTTTCAAGGTTGCCATTTTTTGAATTTCGTTATTTTTTAACGAAAATAGCGTAAATTTAGACAAAAACCAGACACAGAAATCAGAAATACTGCATGAGGGACCACTGGAATGTTAAGGGAACTATTTTGATTTTGTGGCTAGCGCCGTCCACGGCACGGTCAACTCGGGCAAAGCCGAGGCGGGCGGCCTAGGAGCCTAGGGCTAGCCTAGGCTAGAGCAAGAGCCACGGCCCATGCTGAAATTTTGGGGCTTCGTGCACACGTTTCAAATTTTATTTACATTTTTTGAGCCTGCTCTTTTAATGATGATAATTTCAGTTTGCCTTAAGTAAAGTAAAGACTAAAGGCCTAAATTAGTAAATATTTGAATTAAAAATCCCAAGCCTTGCCCTAGACTCTAGCCTAGATCTAGGCTACTAGATCTAGATCTATATCCAGTTGTTGGATGTCCGGACAGGTTGTATATCCGGACAGTCGATTTAAAACAGCCAATTGAAAAAGGTTCACAAGCAAATCTCTTAAATGTTTTAGCACAAACTGTTAGAAAATATTATAGCGAACAAATATTGATGATGATTAGCACAAAACAATGCATAGCTTTTGTTTAATCCAAAGACACAAAAGAAGGCTTCATTTTTGTTACATGTCCGGACACCCGACCCCCCATCCTACTAGTCTAG
>JAPZVO010000470.1:0-36535 GCA_029962745.1 Echinometra lucunter | reverse complement strand
ACTACTACCACTACTACTACTACCACTAATGCTACTTATACTGCTACCTGGACTACTTCTACCACTACTTCAACCATCACTGTATTACTACTATTACTACTACTACTACTACTACTGCTGCTACTATTATTTCTACTACTACTACTACTACTACTACTACTACTACTATCGCTACACCACTTGTGCTATTACAGCTAGACTTTTTTTACTACTAATCTACTGCTACCAACGCTACTGCTATTCCTACCCCTACTGCTACAAACTGCTGCTGTTACTACTACTACTACTCCTACTACTACTACTACTACTACTACTACTACTACTTCTATTGCTGCTGCTACTGCTAATACTGGTTCAGTTGCTATTACTATTATTGCTTCTTATACCGATACCTGAAGTACCTCTTATACTACTTCAACCACCACTGTACTACACTACTACTACTGCTATACCTACCACCTAATGATATCACTACACCACTAGTGCTAGTACTACTACATTTTGTTACCATCTAATTTACTGCTATCAGTGCTACTTCTTCTCGTACTCCTACAGTTACTACCTACTGCTGCTGCTCCTACCACTACTAATGCTCTTGCAACGATTGCTATTTCTACTTTTAATTTTACTAGTGCTTCTGCTGCTACTAATACTATACTGCTACCAGCGCCTCTGTTATTTTCTACTACTTATACTCACGGCACTACTACTGCTGCTGCTGCTGCTGTTACTGTTACCATCATCACTACTTCCGTTCCTACAAGGTCCTAGTACTTCTGCTATTTCTGCTATTTCTACTACTACTACTACTACTGCTACCAATACTAGACTGTTGGTCATAAAGATGGAATAAAATGTGTTTGAATAAAGTTTTCAGGGGTATTTGAAAGTCCAGGCGCAGACGAAATGATATTTGAGCGATTACATAATGTTACTCTTTTACACAGGTGACATCATAACCTGAAAAAATTGTATTACGTAATAAATTCTTTTGTTGTAGACAATATTGACAATAAAAGCCTACGCATATGATATTCGGTCCCTTTCCCTGATTTAGCACTGCGTATAAGAAGATTGCATTTTTTCGAGTTCCTTCTTCTGTTTGCAATAAAAATCGGTAGAGACGTTCCTTGGACTGTGACTGGTCCAACGGCAAAAGCAATATGCGACAGAGTGGTAGCACTGCGGAAGGAGGGCCACAAGCAGATTGGCATCGCAGAAGTCCTAAGGTCATCAAGGAGTGCAGTCTCTAAGATCCTGAACGTCAAGGTGAGGCGGGAAATGTGCGGTCATGGAAATCTCCAGGACGTCACAGATTGAAAACAAGAAGAGATGACCGCCAACTGTTGAATCTCAGCCGAAGAAACCGGAAGTTGCCGACGAGTTGTCTTTGTCTCTTGTGGAGGAGATATCATAGGATCCCGGTTTCCCGGTCAACCGTTAATCGCAGATTGCTCTAACATGGTTATCGAGCACGGCGGTCGACTAAATGTCCACGTCTGTCTGTTCGCCACAGAGAAACTCTTCTTCTTTGGGCTATAGAGCACAGAAGGTTTCATCCAGGACCTTGGCAAAATGTGGTTTTCACGGAAAAGAGCTGGTTCATCCTTGACCAACAGGATGGGAAACACCGAGTTCGTCGAATGGTCGAGGAAAACCTTCACGATGACTGTATCCACGAGATGACTCAAGGCGAAAGCAGCTCGTGATGATATGGGCTGTCATCCATTATGGAGGCAAAATGCCACTGATGGTTCCGGACGGATAGGTCAACGCCGCCGCCTACAGGAATATCTTGGAGCTCTACTGGCTTCCATAAGTAAGATGAGTATGGACACAATTTCCGACTGCAGGACGACAACGATAGACCGCACGAAACTGCTACAGTAAGGGAATTCCTGGAAGCAGAGGGCGTCGTGCAGTTGCCATGGTCAGCTTGTTCCTCGGATATGAACCCCATAGTTCCTGCATGGGCTGCCCTTGGTCGAGCCATCATCGACAGGGAGGTCATTCCTCAGAGTCTGCTGGAGTTAGAAGATACTCTGATGGGAAAAATACGCGCTACACCGGTTGACATCATCAACAACCAAGTGGAAAGCATGGCACGATGTCTGCATGCGCTGGTTCGTGCGAGGGGTGGACATACCTGATACTAGTGACTGAGTAAGAACAATGACTCCGTTTTGATGCAAATTCGTCCATGCAATCACAAAAAAGAAATCATGTGGAAAACTGACAGAGGCTGAAATTAATTATCTTATAATCCTTAATTTACTGTGTATTGTCATCATTGTTGTGCTATGTTCATGATATCCGTCGCTCAGGGCATAATCTTGTTAAAAATCACTGTCAAATGTGTGTAAGAGGCAGAATAATAAAGTAAAGTGGTTATCGTGCATCATACACGCCATTTTCAAACCACATTGATAAAATTATGCTGTGAAAATTTGGTGAAAAAAAATATTCCACCTTTATGACCAACAGTGTATTACTATCACTATACCACTGGTGCTATTACTGTGTTATTACTAATGTACTGCTACAAGTACTACTCCTTCTTGTGCTCCTACTGCAAATACCTGCTGCTGCTGCTGCCACTGCTGCTGCTGCTGCTGCTGCTCCACTACTACTGCTGCTGCTACTTGTACTACTACGTCTACTACTACTACTACTACTACTACCACTATTACTATTTTTTTTTATTTATTTATTTTTTTACTATACTACTACACTACTAATAGGAAATAGGTATAAGTGGTGTTGTCCTTAACTGGTTTATATCATATCTTTCTAATAGATCCCAAGCAATTTGTCTCCGTGATGCCACCCCTGCTTCAGTCAGTATAGATTTTTCTGTCCCCCAGGGATCTGTTCTCGTTCCGCAATTGTTCAATGTTTATACATTGCCTATCCAGCATATCATTGAGAAGCATTGTATCAATTATCATATGTATGCGGACGACTTACAGCTTTATTTTACTAGCAGTCCTGTCCAGGATGAAATAGATGAAAATGTGAGAACACTTGAAATTTGTATGGCTGATGTAAGGAAGTGGATGATGAAGAGTCACTTAAAACTAAATGATGAGAAGACAGAATTCATTTTACTAGGGAACAGTAGACAGCTCAGTAAAATTAATGTCTCTCATGTCCACATTGGTTCTGCCCTTGTATCTCCTGTACATCAAACTAGGAATCTTGGTGTGATATTTGATTCTTCCATGTCACTTCAACCCCAGGTGTCACATTGTGTTAAATTGGCAAATTGTAATCTCAGAAACATTCGGGCTATTAGGCAATATCTCTTACCGCAATCTACCCAACAATTAGTACATGCTTTTGTTACTTCACATCTTGATAACTGCAATTCATTACTCTTCCGATTACCTTCCAACCAAATCAGTCGACTGCAAAAAGTTCAGAATGCTGCTGCTCGCCTTGTGACAAACTCTAGAAGGTCATCACATATCACTCCTATCTTGAAATCTCTTCACTGGCTCCCTGTTCAACAGCGTATAATCTATAAGATTTTACTTTTAACCTATCGTGCACTCAATAATCTAGCTCCAGAATATATTTCATCCCTTTTGTCACCCCCAATTCTGCAGGTCGTTCAGGTTTACGCTCATCAAACAATGCTAGGCTTAAAGAGATACGTACTGAAAGAAATTGGGGGGATAGAGCATATGCATCAGCAGCTCCTTCCTTGTGGAATAAGTTACCTCTTTCTCTTCAAACAAGTAACTCCCTTTTCACTTTAAAACTAGGCTTAAAACTTATCTAATGCTTGATGTATATTGTTAAATTTCCTTGTGAGCTTACATTTAAACACAACTTTCGTTTTTCATCTTATGTAATTGAAATTGTCTTGTATGCGCCTTGAGCATCTCTTGAGATGGATATGTTGCGCGTTATAAATTTTGTCATTATTATTATTATTAGGTGGTCTGTCATCTTTGACAGATCACCTCTTAATTTCGTCAGAATTTTCTTTCTTTATTATTAGGTGGTCTGTCATCTTTGACAGATCACCTCTTAATTTCGTCAGAATTTTCTTTATTTATTTTTCTTTATTCCAAGCACTTTTTTGTGCACTCGAAATCTCAGAATCTGCTGGTTCAAATTGCATGAAATTTTGGTCAGTTATTAGTCATAATCAGATCTCGCCATTCCATATATTTTCATGTTGATCGGGTCATCGTGACGTCATCCAGGCGCCATTTTGTGAAAATCAACTTAGGGTCATATCTTCATAACGGATGGTCATTTCTCATTCATGTTTAGCATGATTAAAGTTAATTTTAATCCAGTAAAATTCAGTTACCTAGACGCGCGCGTACGCGTACGTCCGCGCGTCAGCGCGCGCGCAAAAATTAAAAATGCTCAGAATCGCTTCAAATTCATTTTGCACACATTTCAGGCCATTTTAAGCATTTCAAAAATTTGCGCGCGTCCGCGTTCGTGCGCGCGTCATGCGCGCGCGCAGGTCCTAAATAACGTTAAAACGCCGTTTTTTCACTTGATTTGCATTCCTGACACTTTTCTTAACAATTTCCATCAATTTAGAACTGATTTTGACTAACCATAAGGTCGCACGCGCGCGTCAAAGTTCAAAATTCGTCCGCGCGTCTATTGGGCAAGTAATGTAAAAACACGCAAAAACATGCCCCTTTAAAAGCCGCCATAGCTTCTCAAAATGCATGGATACTCCCATTTTTTTTTACATATTCTGAAAGGGTATGAGTTGAAGATGTGAATCCATGACAAAAATTTGTCTTATCGATATTATGAGGTCATCCTATTCTTATGTGAACTCAAAATTTTGATTTTTAATTTTTGACGTTATATTTTTTGTCTTTAACCGAGACTATCTCGCTTACTATTCATCAATTTTCGCCGAGATTTCGATATGTTGTAGCTGAGACAATTCTCTACACATATGTTATTCACTGTTACTCATTTTGATGACGTTATCATGGTCTAAATCCACGATTAAAGATACAATGTCAATTTTTCTCATTTTACGTGTATTCTCTATGGGACATGATCTTTACGTAATTCTCGATTCTACATTCTAGTCTTCTTTGATCAACATCTCCCTTATTTCTGCTTGATTTTCGCCCATCTTTAAGTATGTTAAAGCTGAGAAAATTCTCTATCTTTTGCATTCATATGTTTTTTAAGCAAATTCGATAACATGTAGAAATTTTGACTGGAAAACCTGAAATTAGAATTCCGTTTTGAATCTACGTATTATCTCTATGAGCTGTTATTCAGGTATACCTTCAAAGCACTTGCCCCACATGCTCAAGGTCCCTGGTTCGAGTCCCGGAGGGAAGGGGGCATTTTTTTTCTTTTCCTTTCTTTTTTACATGTTATATTACGATCCTCTTTAACTATATAATTACATATATAGTCACAGTCAATGAAATAAACTGCTGATTTTGGCCCGTTATGACAATTGCAATGCAGTGCCCAGTAGTTTATGTACAACCCTTATAGAAAATCTGATTAGTTAAGGTGAATTAAAGCTTTGGATCACCTTTTAAGTATTCTGCGATATCAAATCATCCAATTTCTATGACTTTAGTCTCCTATCGATACGTAAAAAAATTTATCAAAAGTCTTGCCAACGAATTTATCACAATCCACGTCGAAACCTAAAAGATTCCGACAGACCACCTAATTCGTCATGTGACGAATTCAAATGTCTCGTTTATTTTTATTTCTTCCACCCACTTTTTTGTGCACTCGAAATCTCAGAATCGGCTGGCTCAAATTGCATGAAATTTTGGTCAGTTATTAGTCATAATAAGATCTCGCCTTTCCATATATTTTCATGTTCATCGGGTCATCGTGACGTCATCCAGGCGCCATTTTGTGAAAATTACCTTGGGGTCATATCTTCGTAACGGATGGTCATTTCTCATTTATGTTATGTTTGGCATGATTAAAGTTAATTGTAATCCAATAAATTTCAGAAAGTCAGACGCGCGCGTACGCGTACGTCCGCGCGTCGGTGCGCGCGCAAAAATTAAAATTGCTCAGAATCGCTTCAAATTCATTATGCACACGTTTCAGGCCATTTTAAGCATTTGAAAATTTGGCGCGCGTCCGCGTCCGCGCGCGCCATATTTGTGCGCGCAGCGTAGAGCAAAGGTAAAAATGCCGTTTTTTCGCATGATTTGCACTCCTGAGACGTTTCCTGACACTTTCCGACAATTTGGAATGAATTTTAACTTTTCCAAAGGTCGCGCGTGCACGGCAAACTTCAAAATGCACGCGTGCGTCTCTTGGGCAAATAATGTCAAAAATGCACAAAAGCAAGCCCTTTTGTATTCCGTCATAGCTCCTTAGAAAGGCTGGAGACACCCCAATTTTTGGACATTTTCTGAAAGCTTAGGACTTCTAGATTTCAATCCATGAAGAAAAAGTAGCGGTTTCACCGTCAAAAGTCCTTATATTCTCGTCTCAAGTCAACAATTCGATTTTAAATCTATTACGTTATGTCAATGTAGCTATCTCGCTTGTGGTTGGTCAATTTTCGCCAGGACTTTTATATGTTCTAGCCGAGACACCACATCCTCCACAGCCAAGGCAAGGCAAGCAATTAGAGCAGATCCCAGGCATTATTCCATTTTTCTTTTTTTTTTTTTTTAAGTCCAGAGCTCCGGTCTATACCTAAATTTCACTCAATCTCGAGTTTGGAAGGGGCTACAGAGCTGAAAATGGCCTCATCTGATAGAGCAAAGAATTCTGCACAAAAAGTTACACAGGCGCAAGGGCGTCAAATGACGTCTTCGGGTCGATAATAGCTTTAGAAAAAAATCTAAACAGGTTTTTACAGGGCAGTCCCACCTTCTATAATTGGTGTAGTTTTTTTTTTTTTTTTTTAAATGTGTCTGTGTCCTCCGAAAAGACATTCTCTTACTAGAACATATTGACAGACCACCTAATTCGTCTCCAGTGACGAATTCAAATATCTCGTTATTATTATTGTACTATTACTACTATAATTACTAATATTACCACCACTACTATTACTACTACTACTACTACTACTACTACTTATACTGCAGCTGCTACTACTACGTGTACTACTACTACTACTACTACTACTACTACTACTACTACCACTGCTACTTCTGCTGCTTCTATTAATACTACATGTACTACCACTTTTTTTACTATACTACTATCATTACTAGGGTAAGTGTGGGGGAATACGAGACCCCTAAGCTCATGTCCATAATTATCATAAACATGAATACAGACACACACACACTAACAGGTTTTGCCAATGTTTTCAGTAACTTGTTTTAATTATCTAGGTACCATGATAATGACTAAAATTTCTTTACTTGATTAGATAATAGGCTTAATGACGTCAGGGGTAAATGGTCTATTATTACCTATCTGCGTAGGTAATACGAGATCGCTTCATTTTCAACCTAAATCTCAGGGAGTTGTTGAGTAAAATACATTTTTATTGGAAATACAAATACCAATAAAAAAAGAGTTTCTTTCAAAATATGTTTGGGTTTCATCAAAGCCAAAATTTGTTGAAATTTTAACCAAAAACTAGATAATATTTCTAATCAGATAAAAGTGATAACCATTCAAATGACATTCATTGTGCATCACCATGTTGGCAGCACTTTTGCCTCTGGCACTTTGCATTTTGTTGTTGATGATTTTTAGTACATCAGCACTGAACAATTGACAATTATAATAATTATCATTTTAAAACTTACAGAAAGAAAGGGAACTGTAAAATTACATTAAAACATCTTTAAAACATTTAAACAAATTTAAGTACCATAATGCAGTGCAAAAAAGTGCAAATTTTCTTCATGCAAATTTTTCAATTTGTTGATTTTGTTGTTGTTAAGTGTTGAATTTTAGACAAATTTTACACACCATTAACAATTAAAGGATTTGCCTGAATATCATTTTTGTTCTTATGTTAGTAAAATTTCCTTAACAAAAAACAAACAATTAATTGAGATATGATTCTTAGGTCCTCCAGAAAAAAAAAAACAATTATTAGTACTCCAAAACCGTTTTTTAAACCTGCACCGAAAATATCACTTAATTAGCAGGATTTTTCTGTATTGCCAATATTCTGAATAATATTTAATGTTTTTGCCAGTTTTCAAAACATTAAAAATCCATAGCAGTAAGCTTACACAATTTACCAATGCACAGTACACACAGTAATCATGCGTGACAATAGCCGCCATATTAGTGGTCTCGTATTACCTACACACATTATTGATTGAATGTCCTTATTTAGGTTCACTTTATGTAGTCTACACTGTGCGCAATGGTCAATTGACCTACACAGTAGTTAACCAACTTCACAAAATTGTTATTAACGCCGTTTTTACAGCACACGTCTTTATTATTATAACACATCACTACATTCCTTGAAAACCCAATATTTATATCTAAAGAGATTTTGACCATGATAAAATCTTATTTTGGCACATTTGGTGCATTTTCTCAGAGAATATGGACTTGTTAATCCCATGTCTAGGTTGTATGTCAGCAGAAATGGTAACAATGATGATAAATGGCGCTATAGCAATATTTTTTTTCCAAAGCCTGGGCACACAGGACAGTTTTTATTCTGGTGGTCCCATTTTACCTACGGTCTCGCATTCCCTACACTTACCCTACTACTACTACCGCTACTACTACGACCACTACTATTACTACTACTACTTCTACTCCTTCTCCTACCACTGCCGCTACTGCTGTCACTGCTACTATGAAAATCACTATACATTCAACTCTATATCTCTACCGGGAGAAAGTATTCTCTAAGTGGTACAAGACTGGATACGTACTTGTTAGGAATCAACATAATGATGGGTGTCATTTCATCTGCACAGGTATTTAACATTAATTAACTTTAAGGCAAATTCAACATCATTGGTACTGCAGAGAAATGTAAACCCTTATTACTTATGAACGAATATAAATGGTATGAACTTGAATAGTTGGTGTCCATAATTAAAACGAGCAACTTCGGTTAAATACAATTGTCATTAACATTACAGTCACAGAAATCTAACTTTTCATAGTAATGCATCTCTGTAAAATATAGTATGTGTACATCTAAAAATCTTTTTCTGTGCTTTACTCCCGAACTATTTCGTATTTGACTTGATACAGACCTTGAGGGAACAAGCACCGGCGATGGATATCAAGGGAATCCCAACATCCCTTCCATGGGCTCTGGTGCTCATTGCGGTAAGTTTCCTATTCATACATCGCTTTTGGGTTGTTTATGTTTCGTTTTTTTTTTCAACATCTATGCATAGATCATCCGGGGATCTGTTCAAATCTAATGAGTGTTCTTTTTCTTTCTAAAAAAGCTCTTTATGCTTTTTTACAAGTGATATTTCCCCTCAAATAAGGCCCCCTTTTACCCTTTTAAATTCTTATAATATCAAGCATGGTAAGGTGTTGTTTTAAAGATAACGAATTGCTCCTATTTTAGATAAGTACCCTTTATTTGAATTTGTCTTGACATATTACCTGATTCATTTCGGAAAGAGTGTCAATTTGTAACAACTTGAGAATTATTCAAAATTTATATGAAGGCGATTAAATTGATTGAAATAATGATGATGATGAAATTACTAATGAAGGCCTACAAGTGATCCTACTTTTCCTACTTTTCCCTACTTTTTGTGAAGATGCTACTTTTCCAATTTTCCCCTAAAAATCTTACCCTTTTTTCTACTTTACCCTATTTTTCTGTCACCCCTCTCATAAAAGAACCCTGTCATATGTGATATGCTACTAATTGTTTGGAGTAGTGAGTAGTCATTATAGGTTGTTGCTGAGAGTGCTGTAGCAACCATTATTCATCACCAGATTAGTGAAGGGAGATTATCTTCAAGTCATGGGAGCGTGTTGGAGCTGTTTCTGATGGTCAGATAAGTCCCTTTGGTAGGTAAGCAAAACTATTTAGATAAATCCATTCCCAAATGATGACAACTGAGGAGAAAAAGTGCTTCCTACATTCCGTTCACAACAGATGTAGAGTGCTAGCATAGCTGTGGCATTTTATATCCTTACCCTAACAAAATCTAGAACCATGATAGTGATCTAGAAAAAAATGCTATAAACGGTAAAACAATACTTTTTTTTAGATGAGAGTCTACCTCTTTACTATTCAATTAGTATAAAAATCAATAAGCTTTAATCTAGATTCAGTTGTAAGGATTTCCAATGCCTAAAAGAAATTGGAGGTCAGAACTTATTAATGGACACTGAAAAGATAATAACAGAGATGCATATACAGGTAATTTTGTATATGCAGTCATACAGAAGATGGAACCAATAACAAGAAAACATACAAGATGAAAAGGTTTCTGCAAACTGTGGAAGATCCATGACAAAACATACAAGATGAACAGTTGCTGTCCAAACTATGGAAGATTAATAACAAAACATACAATATGAACCAGCTTGAGCAAAACCCTCTGTAGCGTGATCATGTTATATAAAATACAAAGAACATCATAAGGATGATAGAAAGAGTATAGAAGGGTAGAAAAAAAAAAACAGGAAAATGAGAGGAAATGATAGCATAAAACAAAGAATAACGTAAGAAGAAGTAGAAAAAAAAGAAAGAAAAAAAAAACAACAAACGGAAAGATAAAAGAGAAGATAGGAGAAAACAAGGAATAACAAGGAAAATTAAAAAAGTAGAAAGGAGAATACAAAGAATAGCATAAAAAGAGACGGAAAGATAGGAAGACTGAAGGAATATCAAAGAATAACATACGAAAAGACGAAAAGAGAAAATGAAAGAAGAACAAAAGGATAACATAAGGAAAGATAGAGAAGGAAATACATCAGGAGCAAACAAAGAATAGCATAAGAAAAGATTGAAAGCTAATAAGATAGAAGGAATAACAAAAAAATTACATAATGAAAGATAGGAAAGAATAAATGAGAAAACAAAAAATAGCATGATAAAAGATTGAAAGTTAAGAATATAGAAGGAATAACAAAAAATAACATAAGAAATGACGGAAGAAACAATAGAAGAAAAAAGAAAGTATATCATAAGGAAATATAAAAAAGAAGACAGAGAAAACAAGGACTAACATAAGGATAGATAGGAAAAATCAAATAATAACATAATACCCCGTTTAAATTTTCATCACTCGGTGTCACACCAAATGACTGTCTGGGGTAAAGTCGGGGTGAAATTCCTTCTCAAACACGAGGTAACAAAAGCGAGGACCGTTTAAATCAGAACGCACATCTGCTGCAAACCCGAGGTGCTTTGTCATGGTAAAATGTCCAGTGGGGGGAAAACCAACTTCAGTTGGTGACCAGTTGAATACCAATTGAAATACAAATTGACCCATTGAAGCAAATACGTCCGCATTGCCCCTTGGAAAACCAATTGGGAGTACATGGAAAGTGAAACAATGGGTCCCCTTTAACCCATTGAAATCTACTCGATCATGTGCAGCTAGTCGCTTATACATTGAATATATCGGTATTTGTCATTAAAAAAAACAAACAAACATTAGAATGATTAACATACAGAATGAAAATCGATATTTAATATCAAAATATTTTTGAAACTATTTTTATGGGCACTTTAGTGAAAGCTTAAGGTGAAACAGCCTGTTTTTGCCAATACATGTTCGGTCTCATTGTTTACATGTGCTCACCTAAGCGAGCGCTCGGACGAGAGGACTTCCGTTTTCTACCTCGCGAGTGTTTAAATCTATGTTGAAACAAGGGAACACGCCGGATGACAGAGGAAGTTGTGACGTGTCGTGCTTGGCCATCTAGCGTAATTTTCACCTCGCGTTTACCTCGCGTTTGTGCTTTATCCGTTGTGCCGAGACCATTTAAATCTACAGTGGACAAAGGACGACACGAGCTAACCTCCGGAGGTTACCTCGCGTTTTTGGTAGATTTAAACGGGGTAACAAAGAGTAACATAATGAAACCTATGAAAGAAGAAACGATAAAAAATAACAAAACAAAAAAAAAAAACAACATAAGAATAGACTGAAAGATAGGAAGATAGAATGAATAATAAAGAATAACAAAGAATAATATAAGGAAAGATAGAAAAGAAGATACAGTAGGGTAAAACAAAGAATAACATAAGAAAAGATTGAAAGATAAGAAGATGGAAGGAATAACAAAGAATGAGATAAGAAAAGACTGAAAGAGCAGAAGATAGAAGAAAGATAAAGAATAGAACAAGGAAATATATAAAAGAAGAAATGATAATCAAAAATAACATAAGAAGAGACTGAAAGATGAAAAAAAAGATTGAAGGAATACAAAGAATAACATAAGGAAAGACGGAAAGAGAAGATGGAAGAAAAAACGAACAAAACAAGGAAAGCTGGAAAAAAAAAGAGAATGGTAATCGAATAATAACATAAGAAGAGACGAAAAGAGAAGAAGATAGAAGGAAAAACGAAGACTAGCATAAGAAAGTTAGAAACGAAATAATGTTGCCAAAACAAAGAATAACACAATGAAAGATTGATAAAACAAGTAATAACATAATGAAAGACGGAGAGAAAAAAAGATTGAATGAAAAAAAGAAGAATAACATTACGAAAAACAGAAAAGAAGTTGCAGGGATAAAAACAAAGAGTAGCATAAGGAATATTTGAAAATGGAACGGGGGACCGCCCCTGAATCACATGTTGCTAGATAGACCGACCACACACAGCGAAATCGAGTGCTTAAAGAAACTGCTAACTCAGCCTGTTGTCCACATCTACAGGCTGGTTTCAGAATTCTGAAACGAACGTAACATATAGAATATATATATTTTTTTAAATGTTGTGGTACATTTTAAAAAGCTGTGGTCAATCGATCGGACATACTAGTCTCCTAAAAATCGCGTTAACTCACTGCACGACTCAAATACAATTTGCACTGAATGCTGAGGTGTAGAGACAGGTTTTCCAAAAGTCTTGATTTGTTCTTAGGGTTGTGTATTATGTGTGACCCTCTCTGAGTTCGCTCATCGTGATATGAGGTCATAGGATCACGCTTTTAGTGATCACGGTAGACCGTGGTTTGCTCAAGCTGTGAACAGTTTCTGTGCAGACTATGTAAGATCAAACACAAAACATACAGGTTGAACAGTTTCTTTACAAACAATTTTATGTTAAATGACTCAATTTTTTCTTATTACTTCACATCTCTTTATTATTTTTGTTGTTCGGTAAACATCATCAGTACACATTTTTGACTATGAAGATGTATGTTTCATGTAGTATGTGATATTCTGAAAATAAAAATTACTCAAAAGAGCTCGAGGAGAAAGAAAGTTGTCTTGTGAAAAAGAAAGGCGTGATTGTTGAAAAAAAGAAGACTGCCCCTGTCAAAATAATGGAACTGCTTGAAATTCAGTCGAAATAGTTGTTATTTTTGTGAAACTTGACAAACCCATTTTAGGAAGCACATATATTGTGAATGCTACTTTCTATGAAACCTTTATTTTTGCTAAATATAAATTGTGATGCGAGAAGACATACAATATGGTAAGTACATTCTGGTTTGATTAATCATTAATGACTAAGTGACTGATGTTCAGTATACATTGTTCTTTGTTGATTAGTTTGTTGGCCAGTATCCTTCATAAATGCCTCCTTTGTTTTATTTTCAGGGATTCACAAGAATATATTGAGAAACTGTATCAGGTTGGTGAGTACAGAATGAAATGTTTGATCCTAGTCGATGGTGAGTATCGATGAAAACTACTCCAAACACTACTGTTAAAAAACGTTAATACCTTGATATCTTACTTTGCTCGTACTTTAGTGGATTTAATCCTACTTTTCTTCTATTTTTTGAGAATTTTGCTCCTACTTTTTCTCCTACCCTTTTTTTTATCCAAGCCTGCTTGAAGGCCTGCTTATGCTGAAATATTTATATTAATTATAATGAAGGTAAATATAAGAATCATAATAGTAATAAAGACAATAACATTATAACAATAATGAAATTTATATTATCAGTTATCTCAATAACAAAAATAAATAGCAATAACGATGAATCAATGTTCCTTTTTTTTTTTTTTAGTTTTTCTTTACCAGTTTTTACTGATAATTTTGTATTCTTTCAAATTGAGTCTCTGATTCAATAAAAAAAAAAAAATACAAAAATATTAACGATAAATCAATCTTAGTGACTACGAATTTGGCCTGGAAATCCAGTATTATGAATATTGGATTAATAATAATAATAATAAAGATGCCTGCTTATAAAGCACTCAGATCGGTCAGGAAGCATTAATATTTTCTTTGAATGTTGTGTTTTGTATTTTAGCTGGCTTCCTCAACAATCGTGTCGATGACTCCATCTCCCTCTTCAACTCCTATGACGCCTACGGCAACTTGTAGGTTATGATTAAACGCAATTTGAAATAATGAAATAATTCATTACACTTTTTTTAAATTCATATGTAGGGGACTACATAATGATCTAACAGTTTGTTGGGTGTCAACGTATTCTAGATGTCATCTTGCAAACTCCCATGTGGACTGTCTTGAAATTATGCTGCTGAATATACATGGCAACATTTTTCCCCAAAATGACCGCAATTTGATAAAAGGCTTGAACGGTTTTGAGCATAAGAAACATAAGGAACCTTTATTCGTTATTGACCAGGTATGAGGCATCATACCGAAGGGCATTAAATCACCTACAAAGTTGTGCCATATTTGAAGGATTTAGTGATGATGTCCCTATTTCTTTTCTTCTGCTTTTTTTCCTAATGTGTGAAATTTCATCACTTTTATAACCCTAATTATGTATATAGCATGAAAATGCATATTGCCTACTTCATAACCAATAAACCCGAATGACAGGAAAATTCCTCACAGTGTGCAAATATTCCATCATTGCAAAACCAAGTCCACTACTTGTCTAACAAAAGAGTTCTTGCGCCATGAAGGTGTTCTTGCGCCATGAAGGTAACACTCCGATAAGTGTATAATCGATAAACTGAGGTTTTTTTTTTTGTAAACTCAGTTCATTACATAAACTACGATATTTCAATAAAAAAAAAAAAAAAACTTAGTTCATTGCTGATAAATTAAGTTTTTCAGGAAACATAATGGTTTATTATCATTGATATTAAAACTGAGTTTCTCTAAAAAATCAATTTATCTGTCTGATGCTAAATTAAGTTTATCTGAGAAAAACGCAGTTTGTCTGGCATGTCTGGAGAGAAAAAAAAACACCTCTGTTTATTAAAGATAAACAGAGTTTCAGTGTTTGCGCATACGGCTTGCCATAGTCGGTTTCACTCTCCCCCTTCTGTGACACGTGAATGTCCTGCACCCCCCCCCCCCCTTTCTAATGGGAGACTGGTTAAATACTATGCAGTATCCAAGGAATTGTAAAAGATAATTAGTAGCGGATAAAACCTCGCAGAGGTGACTCTTTACTTAGACTGATTCGACCTCATACTATGGTTTCAAGTGACAGTTTTATCACACGTCATGCAGGACAAAATTTGAGACGTTGTGCATTCTTTTCTTGCTGTCTCTGATTTTAAAAGCAACTCAAAAAGCAGACGTGATTTTACTTTCGACCTATCAGGAACGAGTATATGGATCTTCGTGTCTTTTTATTTTGTTTTGATTTTTGTGTTTGTGTTCTAAACCATTTTAATGCAATGGAGTCTCTCGTTTATCAAGGTTAAGTTTCCCCGTAAGGTAATAAACTCCCAGACTTCAAACTTTCATACATGTCAAAAGGAATTCATTGATGTTGAAGATCCACCTTTCATAAAAAACAAACAAACAAGCAAGGAAAACAGTCTCAGTCAAAGTCGGGCAGAAGTTTAGATCCTGCCTTACGAGGATAAAACTGGATAACTTGATGACGTCTTCATAAAATATTGCACTATCCAGCAATGCCATTATTGTTCCTCACTTTGTAATTTATTTTCACATTATATTCCTCATGGATATCATCCCTGAGTTTTTCTGTTCCTGATTAACAGTTGCGTGTTCAGTGGACTCTGACTGTATGAACGGAGGAACTTGCACATCTGGCACTTGTTCGTGTGTAGCTGGATACAGTGGAGACAGCTGCAATTCATGTAAGATGGGTTTAGATTGTAGTGAATAGAAATTGGCCGAATTATCTTTTCTTTATGCAATCTTACACCTACTCATTCCAAGGATTTATCGTTGACATACATTTCTCAATGGAAATCCAGTGCAAGTCATCCATGAATTATTTTCTGCAACAGACTTGTTTTCTTTGCATTTCTTTCTTTTATTTTTCTTTGAAATGATCACCTATACACTTCTTTGATCTTTGTATTGTAGAGATTATTCCACGTACATGAATTTTTCCATTCATTATCTTCCTCATTGATGTCATCCCTGGGTTTGTCCGTTCTTGATTAATAGTTGCGTGTTCAGTGGACTCTGACTGCATGAACGGAGGAACTTGCACATCTGGAACTTGTTCGTGTGTAGCTGGATACAGTGGAGACAAGTGCGATTCATGTAAGATAGGCTTAAATTGTATGTCAGTAGAAATCGGCCCAATTACCTCATCCTTTATGCAATCTTTCGCCAGTTGATTCTTAGGATTTATCTTTGACATTCAGTTTGGAATGAAAATCTACAGCAAGTCAACCATGCACGATTTTTTGCGACAGACTTGTTTCCTCTGGATTTTTTTTTTTTTTTTAATGTTCAATTATAAACTTCTTTTTAAAAGATTATTAGGTGGTCTGTCATCTTTGACAGATCACCTTTTGATTTCGTCAAAATTTTCTTTATTTATTTTTCTTTCTTCCACCCACTTTTTTGTGCACTCGAAATCTCAGAATCGGCTGGTTCAAATTGCATGAAATTTAGGGTCATATCTCTATAACCGATGGTCAGTTCTCATTCATATTTGGCATGATTAAAGTTAATTTAAATCCAATGAATTCTAGATACCTAGACGCGCGCGTACGTCTGCGCGTCGGTGCGCGCGCAAAAATTAAAATTGCTCAGAATCGCTTCAAATTCATTTTGCACACGTTTCAGGCCATTTTAAGCATTTCAAAATTTGGCGCGCGCAGCCTATAGCAGAGGTAAAAATGCCGTTTTTTCGCATGATTTGCACTCCTGAGACGTTTCCTGACACTTTCCGACAATTTGGAATGAATTTCAACTTTTCCTAAGGTCGCGCGCGCACGGCAAACTACAAAATGCACGCGTGCGTCTCTTGGACAAATAATGTCAAAAATGCACAAAAGCAAGCCCTTTTGTATTCCCTCATAGCTCCTTAGAAAGGCTGGAGACACCCCAATTTTTGACATTTTCTGAAAGCTTATGACTTCTAGATTTCAATCCATGAAGAAAAAGCAGCGGTTTCACCCTCAGAAGTCCTTATATTATCATCTCAAGTCAACAATTTGATTTTAAATCTATTACGTTATGTCAATGTAGCTATCTCGCTTGTGGTTGGTCAATTTTCGCCAGGAATTTTATATGTACTAGCCGAGATATCACATCCTGCACAGCCAAGGCAAGGCAAGCAAGAGCAGATCTCAGGCATTATTCCAATTTTTATTTTTATTTTTTTTTTAAAGTCCAGAGCTCCGGTCTATACCTAAATTTCACTCAATCTCGAGTTTGGAAGGGGCTACAGAGCTGAAAATGGCCTCATCTGATAGAACAAAGAATTCTGCACAAAAAGTTACACAGGCGCCTTGTGCGTCGAATGACGTCTTCGGGTCGATACTAGCTTTAGAAAAAAATCTAAACAGGTTTTACAGGGCAGTCCCACCTTCTATAATTGGTGTAGGTTTTTTTTTTTTTTTTTTTTTTTTTTTCATGTGTCCGTGTCCTCCGAAAAGACATTCTCTTACTAGAACATATTGACAGACCACCTAATTCGTCTCCAGTGACGAATTCAAATATCTCGTTGCATTTACATCTGAATATGAATACAAAAAAAATATTGCACTATCCAGCAATTCCATTATAATTCCTCACTTTGTAATTTATTTTCACATTATATTCCTCATGGATATCATCCCTGAGTTTTTCTGTTCCTGATTAACAGTTGCATGTTCAGTGGACTCTGACTGCATGAACGGAGGAACTTGCACATCTGGCACTTGTTCGTGTGTAGCTGGATACAGTGGAGACAACTGCAATTCATGTAAGATGGGCTTAGATTGTATGTCAATAGAAATCGGCCGAATTATCTTATCTTCTATGCAATCTCCTACCTACTGATTCCAAAGATTTATCTTTGACATTCAGTTTGGAATGAAAATCTAGAGCCAGTCAACCACGCACGATTTTTTTTGCGACAGACTTGTTTCCTCTGGATTTTTTTTTTATTTTTTTTTTTTATAAATGTTCAATTATAAACTTCTTTTTAAAAGATTATTGCATTTACATCTGAATATGAATGCAAAAAATATTGCACTATCCAGCAATGCCATTATTGTTCCTCACTTTGTAATTTATTTTCACATTATATTCCTCATGGATATCATCCCTGAGTTTTTCTGTTCCTGATTAACAGTTGCGTGTTCAGTGGACTCTGACTGCATGAACGGAGGAACTTGCACATCTGGCACTTGTTCGTGTGTAGCTGGATACAGTGGAGACAGCTGCAATTCATGTAAGATGGGTTTAGATTGTAGTGAATAGAAATTGGCCGAATTATCTTTTCTTTATGCAATCTTCCACCTACTCATTCCAAGGATTTATCCTTGACATACATTTCTCAATGGAAATCCAGTGCAAGTCATCCATGAATTATTTTCTGCAACAGACTTGTTTTCTTTGCATTTCTTTCTTTTATTTTTCTATGAAATGATCACCTATACACTTCTTTGATCTTTGTATTGTAGAGATTATTCCACGTACATGAATTTTTCCATTCATTATCTTCCTCATTGATGTCATCCCTGGGTTTGTCCGTTCTTGATTAATAGTTGCGTGTTCAGTGGACTCGGACTGCATGAACGGAGGAACTTGCACATCTGGAACTTGTTCGTGTGTAGCTGGATACAGTGGAGACAAGTGCCATTCATGTAAGATAGGCTTAAATTGTATGTCAGTAGAAATCGGCCCAATTACCTCATCCTTTATGCAATCTTTCGCCAGTTGATTCTTAGGATTTATCTTTGACATTCAGTTTGGAATGAAAATCTACAGCAAGTCAACCATGCACGATTTTTTGCGACAGACTTGTTTCCTCTGGATTTTTTTTTTTTTTTTAATGTTCAATTATAAACTTCTTTTTAAAAGATTATTAGGTGGTCTGTCATCTTTGACAGATCACCTTTTGATTTCGTCAAAATTTTCTTATTTATTTTTCTTTCTTCCACCCACTTTTTTGTGCACTCGAAATCTCAGAATCGGCTGGTTCAAATTGCATGAAATTTAGGGTCATATCTCTATAACCGATGGTCAGTTCTCATTCATATTTGGCATGATTAAAGTTAATTTAAATCCAATGAATTCTAGATACCTAGACGCGCGCGTACGTCTGCGCGTCGGTGCGCGCGCAAAAATTAAAATTGCTCAGAATCGCTTCAAATTCATTTTGCACACGTTTCAGGCCATTTTAAGCATTTCAAAATTTGGCGCGCGCAGCCTATAGCAGAGGTAAAAATGCCGTTTTTTTCGCATGATTTGCACTCCTGAGACGTTTCCTGACACTTTCCGACAATTTGGAATGAATTTCAACTTTTCCTAAGGTCGCGCGCGCACGGCAAACTACAAAATGCACGCGTGCGTCTCTTGGACAAATAATGTCAAAAATGCACAAAAGCAAGCCCTTTTGTATTCCCTCATAGCTCCTTAGAAAGGCTGGAGACACCCCAATTTTTTGACATTTTCTGAAAGCTTATGACTTCTAGATTTCAATCCATGAAGAAAAAGCAGCGGTTTCACCCTCAGAAGTCCTTATATTATCATCTCAAGTCAACAATTTGATTTTAAATCTATTACGTTATGTCAATGTAGCTATCTCGCTTGTGGTTGGTCAATTTTCGCCAGGAATTTTATATGTACTAGCCGAGATATCACATCCTGCACAGCCAAGGCAAGGCAAGCAAGAGCAGATCTCAGGCATTATTCCAATTTTTATTTTTATTTTTTTTTTAAAGTCCAGAGCTCCGGTCTATACCTAAATTTCACTCAATCTCGAGTTTGGAAGGGGCTACAGAGCTGAAAATGGCCTCATCTGATAGAACAAAGAATTCTGCACAAAAAGTTACACAGGCGCCTTGTGCGTCGAATGACGTCTTCGGGTCGATACTAGCTTTAGAAAAAAATCTAAACAGGTTTTACAGGGCAGTCCCACCTTCTATAATTGGTGTAGGTTTTTTTTTTTTTTTTTTTTTTTTTTTCATGTGTCCGTGTCCTCCGAAAAGACATTCTCTTACTAGAACATATTGACAGACCACCTAATTCGTCTCCAGTGACGAATTCAAATATCTCGTTGCATTTACATCTGAATATGAATACAAAAAAAATATTGCACTATCCAGCAATTCCATTATAATTCCTCACTTTGTAATTTATTTTCACATTATATTCCTCATGGATATCATCCCTGAGTTTTTCTGTTCCTGATTAACAGTTGCATGTTCAGTGGACTCTGACTGCATGAACGGAGGAACTTGCACATCTGGCACTTGTTCGTGTGTAGCTGGATACAGTGGAGACAACTGCAATTCATGTAAGATGGGCTTAGATTGTATGTCAATAGAAATCGGCCGAATTATCTTATCTTCTATGCAATCTCCTACCTACTGATTCCAAAGATTTATCTTTGACATTCAGTTTGGAATGAAAATCTAGAGCCAGTCAACCACGCACGATTTTTTTTGCGACAGACTTGTTTCCTCTGGATTTTTTTTTTTATTTTTTTTTTTATAAATGTTCAATTATAAACTTCTTTTTAAAAGATTATTGCATTTACATCTGAATATGAATGCAAAAAATATTGCACTATCCAGCAATGCCATTATTGTTCCTCACTTTGTAATTTATTTTCACATTATATTCCTCATGGATATCATCCCTGAGTTTTTCTGTTCCTGATTAACAGTTGCGTGTTCAGTGGACTCTGACTGCATGAACGGAGGAACTTGCACATCTGGCACTTGTTCGTGTGTAGCTGGATACAGTGGAGACAGCTGCAATTCATGTAAGATGGGTTTAGATTGTAGTGAATAGAAATTGGCCGAATTATCTTTTCTTTATGCAATCTTCCACCTACTCATTCCAAGGATTTATCCTTGACATACATTTCTCAATGGAAATCCAGTGCAAGTCATCCATGAATTATTTTCTGCAACAGACTTGTTTTCTTTGCATTTCTTTCTTTTATTTTTCTATGAAATGATCACCTATACACTTCTTTGATCTTTGTATTGTAGAGATTATTCCACGTACATGAATTTTTCCATTCATTATCTTCCTCATTGATGTCATCCCTGGGTTTGTCCGTTCTTGATTAATAGTTGCGTGTTCAGTGGACTCGGACTGCATGAACGGAGGAACTTGCACATCTGGAACTTGTTCGTGTGTAGCTGGATACAGTGGAGACAAGTGCGATTCATGTAAGATAGGCTTAAATTGTATGTCAGTAGAAATCGGCCCAATTACCTAATCCTTTATGCAATCTTCCGCCAGTTGATTCTTAGGATTTATCTTTGACATTCAGTTTGGAATGAAAATCTACAGCAAGTCAACCATGCACGATTTTTTGCGACAGACTTGTTTCCTCTGGATTTTTTTTTTTTTTTAATGTTCAATTATAAACTTCTTTTTAAAAGATTATTAGGTGGTCTGTCATCTTTGACAGATCACCTTTTGATTTCGTCAAAATTTTCTTTATTTATTTTTCTTTCTTCCACCCACTTTTTTGTGCACTCGAAATCTCAGAATCGGCTGGTTCAAATTGCATGAAATTTAGGGTCATATCTCTATAAATAACCGATGGTCATTTCTCATTCATATTTGGCATGATTAAAGTTAATTTAAATCCAATGAATTCTAGATACCTAGACGCGCGCGTACGCGTACGTCTGCGCGTCGGTGCGCGCACAAAAATAAAAATTGCTCAGAATCGCTTCAAATTCATTTTGCACACGTTTCAGGCCACTTTAAGCATTTCAAAATTTGGCGCGCGTCCGCGTCCGCGCGCGCCATATTTGCGCGCGCAGCCTATAGCAGAGGTAAAAATGCCGTTTTTTTCGCATGATTTGCACTCCTGAGACGTTTCCTGACACTTTCCGACAATTTGGAATGAATTTCAACTTTTCCTAAGGTCGCGCGCGCACGGCAAACTACAAAATGCACGCGTGCGTCTCTTGGACAAATAATGTCAAAAATGCACAAAAGCAAGCCCTTTTGTATTCCCTCATAGCTCCTTAGAAAGGCTGGAGACACCCCAATTTTTTGACATTTTCTGAAAGCTTATGACTTCTAGATTTCAATCCATGAAGAAAAAGCAGCGGTTTCACCCTCTAAAGTCCTTATATTCTCATCTCAAGTCAACAATTCGATTTTAAATCTATTACGTTATGTCAATGTAGCTATCTCGCTTGTGGTTGGTCAATTTTCGCCAGGAATTTTTATATGTTCTAGCCGAGACATCACATCTTGCACAGCCAAGGCAAGGCAAGCAAGAGCAGATCCCAGGCATTATTCCAATTTTTATTTTTATTTATTTATTTTTTTAAAGTCCAGAGCTCCGGTCTATACCTAAATTTCACTCAATCTCGAGTTTGGAAGGGGCTACAGAGCTGAAAATGGCCTTATCTGATAGAACAAAGAATTTTGCACAAAAAGTTACACAGGCGCAAGTGCGTCAAATGACGTCTTCGGGTCGATAATAGCTTTAGAAAAAAATCTAAACAGGTTTTACAGGGTAGTCCAACCTTCTATAATTGGTGTAGGTTTTTTGTTTTTTGTTTTTTGTTTTTTTTTGTTTTTTTTTTCATGTGTCCGTGTCCTCCGAAAAGACATTCTCTTACTAGAACATATTGACAGACCACCTAATTCGTCTCCAGTGACGAATTCAAATATCTCGTTGCATTTACATCTGAATATGAATACAAAAAAGTATTGCACTATCCAGCAATGCCATTATTGTTCCTCACTTTGTAATTTATTTTCACATTATATTCCTCATGGATATTATCTTTGAGTTTTTCTGTTCCTGATTAACAGTTGCGTGTTCAGTGGACTCTGACTGCATGAACGGAGGAACTTGCACATCTGGCACTTGTTCGTGTGTAGCTGGATACAGTGGAGACAACTGCAATTCATGTAAGATGGGCTTCGATTGTATGTCAATAGAAATCGGTCGAATTATCTTATCTGACGTTTCCTGACACTTTCCGACAATTTGGAATGAATTTCAACTTTTCCTAAGGTCGCGCGCGCACGGCAAACTACAAAATGCACGCGTGCGTCTCTTGGACAAATAATGTCAAAAATGCACAAAAGCAAGCCCTTTTGTATTCCCTCATAGCTCCTTAGAAAGGCTGGAGACACCCCAATTTTTTGACATTTTTTTGGAGGAGGAACTTGCACATCTGGCACTTGTTCGTGTGTAGCTGGATACAGTGGAGACAACTGCAATTCATGTAAGATGGGCTTAGCTTGTATGTCAATACAAATCGGCCGAATTATCTTATCTTCTATGCAATCTCCTACCTACTGATTCCAAAGATTTATCTTTGACATTCAGTTTGGAATAAAAATCTAGAGCCAGTCAACCATGCACTTTTTTTTTGCGACAAACTTGTTTCCTCTAGATTTTTTTTTTTTAAATGTTCAATTATAAACGTCTTTTTAAAAGATTATTGCATTTACATCTGAATATGAATGCAAAAAATATTGCACTATCCAGCAATGCCATTATTGTTCCTCACTTTGTAATTTATTTTCACATTATATTCCTCATGGATATCATCCCTGAGTTTTTCTGTTCCTGATTAACAGTTGCGTGTTCAGTGGACTCTGACTGTATGAACGGAGGAACTTGCACATCTGGCACTTGTTCGTGTGTAGCTGGATACAGTGGAGACAGCTGCAATTCATGTAAGACGGGTTTAGATTGTAGTGAATAGAAATTGGCCGAATTATCTTTTCTTTATGCAATCTTCCACCTACTCATTCCAAGGATTTATCCTTGACATACATTTCTCAATGGAAATCCAGTGCAAGTCATCCATGAATTATTTTCTGCAACAGACTTGTTTTCTTTGCATTTCTTTCTTTTATTTTTCTATGAAATGATCACCTATACACTTCTTGGATCTTTGTATTGTGGAGATTATTCCACGTACATGAATTTTTCCATTCATTATATTCCTCATTGATGTCATCCGTTCTTGATTAATAGTTGCGTGTTCAGTGGACTCGGACTGCATGAACGGAGGAACTTGCACATCTGGAACTTGTTCGTGTGTAGCTGGATACAGTGGAGACAAGTGCGATTCATGTAAGATAGGCTTAAATTGTATGTCAGTAGAAATCGGCCCAATTACCTCATCCTTTATGCAATCTTCCGCCTGTTGATTCTTAGGATTTATCTTTGACATTCAGTTTGGAATGAAAATCTACAGCAAGTCAACAATACACGATTTTTTGCGACAGACTTGTTTCCTCTGGATTTTTTTTTTTTTTTTAATGTTCAATTATAAACTTCTTTTTAAAAGATTATTAGGTGGTCTGTCATCTTTGACAGATCACCTTTTGATTTCGTCAAAATTTTCTTTATTTATTTTTCTTTTTTCCACCCACTTTTTTGTGCACTCGAAATCTCAGAATCGGCTGGTTCAAATTGCATGAAATTTAGGGTCATATCTCTATAACCGATGGTCATTTCTCATTCATATTTGGCATGATTAAAGTTAATTTAAATCACATGAATTCTAGATACCTAGACGCGGGCGTACGCGTACGTCTGCGCGTCGGTGCGCGTACAAAAATTAAAATTGCTCAGAATCGCTTCAAATTCATTTTGCACACGTTTCAGGCCACTTTAAGCATTTCAAAATTTGGCGCGCGTCCGCGTCCGCGCGCGCCATATTTGCGCGCGCAGCCTATAGCAGAGGTAAAAATGCCGTTTTTTTCGCATGATTTGCACTCCTGAGACGTTTCCTGACACTTTCCGACAATTTGGAATGAATTTCAACTTTTCCTAAGGTCGCGCGCGCACGGCAAACTACAAAATGCACGCGTGCGTCTCTTGGACAAATAATGTCAAAAATGCACAAAAGCAAGCCCTTTTGTATTCCCTCATAGCTCCTTAGAAAGGCTGGAGACACCCCAATTTTTTGACATTTTCTGAAAGGTTATGACTTCTAGATTTCAATCCATGAAGAAAAAGCAGCGGTTTCACTCTCAAAAGTCCTTATATTCTCATCTCAAGTCAACAATTCGATTTTAAATCTATTACGTTATGTCAATGTAGCTATCTCGCTTGTGGTTGGTCAATTTTCGCCAGGAATTTTTATATGTTCTAGCCGAGACATCACATCCTGCACAGCCAAGGCAAGGCAAGCAAGAGGAGATCCCAGGCATTATTCCAATTTTAATTTAATTTTTTTTTTTTTTAAGTCCAGAGCTCCGGTCTATACCTAAATTTCACTCAATCTCGAGTTTGGAAGGGGCTACAGAGCTGAAAATGGCCTTGTAACTGCAGACGAGTTGAGAACACCATAAAATAAAACAAAGGTTTCGACGGGAATTTAAAGTTTGATGTTGTTTCTTTATTGGCCTTTAAGTTGAATCCAAGAGTACGCAATATCTTGACATCATCACAATTCCATGGTTATTGTCTTTGTAACATGTTCATGAGAATTTCTGTATAAGGGTGATTCTGCCGGTGCCAGGTAAAAATGTCAGAGGTAAAAATGTCAGAGGTAAAAATGTCAGAGGAAAAAATGTCAGAGGTAAAAATGTCAGAGGTAAAAATGTCAGAGGTAAAAATGTCAGAGGAAAAAATGTCAGAGGTAAAAATGTCAGAGGTAAAAATGTCAGAGGTAAAAATGTCAGAGGTAAAAATGTCAGAGGTAAAAATGTCAGAGGGTTGAAAATGTCAGAGGTAAAAATGTCAGAAGTAAGATGACAGAGGTAAAAATGTCAGAGGTAAAAAATTAATGTCAGAGGTATGCCAGATTTGGAAATGTTTAAGTGACATGTTTCAGGTACGAATACTGAATTATAGAAATTATGGGGAGAGGGATAAACTCAAATATTTTCTGTAAACATACTGTGTCTATACTTGAATGCCTTTTTGTCTTGGCCATTTGGAAATAACGGTTATGGTGTTGGCGGGGTGAACGTTCTGGTATGCGCGCATTGCCCTCGTTTTCACCGCGGGGACGGGCATTGTAAAAAACGATGGTGGGAAAAATACTGGGTTGGTAACACGAGTAGCTGACCACACAAATTCCACACGACTGCGCGATTTTAATATGTACATTCCTCTTCATAAGCTCCTCCCCCCCCCCCCCCCATAAAGCTTGGTATACGTGAACGAATGCTTCAATATTATTGTCCTTATACGTAAGGAAGAATATGAAGTAAGCGAAATTGAATCGTTAATTCGATCTATTTCTTGACCTTTTGTATTATTTCATCCGATACGCTGCGGAATTTACAATTTTTAAAAAGAATTATTCAATTAAGCGTGTTATACGTGAACGAATGCTTCAATATTATTGTCCTTATACGTAAGGAAGAATAGGAAGTAAGCGAAATTGAATCGTTAATTCGATCTATTTCTAGACCTTTTGTATTATTTCATCCGGAATTTACAACTTTTAAAGAGAATTATTCAATTAGATAATTGTGTTAGCATATGGAAAACATCAAACGTGGATATCCCTTCTTAAGTTCATCTACCATATTCTGTCATTCCACTTAAGATCTTAAATCATTTAGATATAATCCTGTAACTTAATTAATCTCACAAAGAAAATAATGAACATCATCCCATGCTACATTTCTTACCCAAAACGCGCGATTTACTTATCGCTTGCTGAAATTGTCATAAATATGTTTCACAGTGCAATCGTGTCAAGCGGCCAAATCTTAAACACAGAGAGGGAACAGGGCATTCGTTTGCTGCTATATTTGGAGTCAGCTAGACAAGTGCTCGGAAGATCAAAACACTGTTGGGCAATGCGCACATACCAGGATGTTCTCCCGGCCAAAACAAGATTGGTCTCATCAGGTGGTTGAATGGGGCAGCATTATCACTTTCACATCAAATGAGTAAGACAGGAAGGCCAGTCGAATGACTGAGCATACACACTTTTACAGAGAGCAGTAATATTTTGATCACTCCATTTATACAGTATGAATCTTTTTTTTCAATATCTCGTGCTCTTCCTAATTTCAAATTCAGTATTCTTACCTGTAACACGTTCACTTCGGCATTTTCAGTGCTGACATTTTTATCTCTGACATTTTTACGTCTGACAAATTTACCTCTGACATTTTTTTCCCCTGACATTTTTACCTCTGACATTTTTACCTCTGACATTTTTATCTCTGACATTTTTTCCTCTGACATTTTTTACCTCTGACATTTTTTCCTCTGACATTTTTACCTCTGACATTTTTACCTCTGACATTTTTTCCTCTGACATTTTTACCTCTGACATTTTTTCCTCTGATATTTTTACCTCTGACATTTTTTCCTCTGACATTTTTACCTCTGACATTTTTACCTCTGACATTTTTTCCTCTGACATTTTTTCCTCTGACATTTTTACCTCTGACATATTTACCTCTGACATTTTTTCCTCTGGCATTTTTACCTCTGACATTTTTACACCGAACCATTCTGCCAAGAGCTGTGAAATTATGTTCTTAAAACCTTAGATTCCTTTCCAATTATCTGTAGATTCCTTAACATGTCCTCAAATTCCATAAATTCCGTGAAAACTGTAGGTTGAAACAAATAAAGTCATAAGTACAATTAAGGCATTACATCGAACTTTCACATTATCTTAGACTTTAAATATTGACTGTGATAAATCAACTCTGTGAATCTTAGCATGCTTCAAAGCCCTTATGAATATTAAAATGTCTGCCTGGTATTGGTAACAATTAATAAACCCTGAAATACAGGCTTGCTAAATCAGGCAAGCACCTTCCATTTCCTAAAATATCACTTGTCTTATTCACATACAAGGTCACAATACAATCATGCTCTATGACACTTGACAATAAACAAAAAGATCTATGACCTGAATGTCAATGTCATTCATGCTTAATTTGCATAATCCTATACAGCACTGAAAAGTGCTATTCATCAATGAAATGTAGCACAACTCTGAATCTGAAAATAAATCTAAGTTAAACCTGTGCTCATACTTTGAATGCCAGCACATAATTTCTGGCTTATAAATGAATGATGTTTTATCCTTAGTTTACAAATACATAATACATTACAGCATTCTGGTTTGTTGCTTACATGTTATGCATTCATGCTGTATATTACTGAAACACCTATGCACATTTACATACACTTGTGCATTACCTATGCAATTTCAATGAGCTAAAACCAAAATGAAATAGCTTATGTCTGGCTTTAACATTCATATTTTTCAATTAAACTTGAATTAATGGTGCTACTGACCTCTTTGCCTCCTTCAAAAATCATATTAAGAACAATTCCAATCAGGATGCTTAAGATATAAGTTTGCTCTCAAGCTCCATCTCCAGCACTGATTTTTTATCATCTGTTCAACTGAGCTGACCAAGCGATGGCGCTATCACTAATTATATAATTAAAGGCCTAAGTACATGTATTACAGATGCTTGACAGCTAGTGTACATGCATACACAAAGTGTGTATGCATACACACAACTGTGTGCACATTACCTATATGCACAAATCTGACCAGAAATAGTCTGGTCCTCAGACTTACAGATATATATAATTTTGTTGTCACAAATTCAATCATTTAATGGTTTGTCATCAGAGCAAATCAAATAAATAAAATTAAATTTCAAAACAGCTTTCATTACATGGCTCCTTTAAATTAGAATCTCTAATTTACCCACACATGTTCAAAAAATATAGAAAGCTGTACCTGATCAGCTATATAGTATAAAGCAAAATTAAAGTTCACAAACTGCACTTGCAATGAAAGATTCAGTCTCTAGACCTTGAAACATCTCTTACGACAAAAATAAATTTTACGCGTGGAAGTTTTACTCTGGTATTGCACACATCCCCTTTTTTTTTTTTTTTTTTTTTGTAAAACACGGTATCAAATGACATATAATTATCCAGTCTACAAACTTCATATCACTACCAAAATCAGCAAATCATTCAGCTGACAGAAATTTTGGTTGTGTTCAAATCAAACACTGAATCTACCAAATTTGCCTGATTCTGTGGTTGAAAATGTGATAAATGTGCTGTGAATATACAGAGTATCACATCAGTTACAATGCTGGCTGCCAGATGACAAAACTCTTTAGATCATGATTTCTTACACTGATATTTTACCTTGTATAAGAAAATACATGCAGTAGATAATATAGTGGACTCCTGTTGTAATCTTATAAATTAAGAATGTTTGCCAATGTGCAATTCCCTTTATCTAACAAAGTGATACAAATGATTGCAAGTCATAACTCACTTGTATATCAATGCCTTTATGTATAGCTCTGAAAAAGTATTTAGTAAATCTCCTCTGAATTATAACATGAGTTTGCTATATTTCACGTTTACATTATACAGCTTCGGTTACATGTACATCACAAAATTTAGATGCAATGAAATAGATTTCACATTTATATGGAAAAAGCAAACCTTTGATCTATGTATTGCTAGTCTCAAATTCAGACCTTATTGACAACAATTCACATATTTTGTTAAATGCATCAAAACCAATGTGAATTTAAAGTGCAAAAGATCATCTCACTGAATACTTAGTCTAAGTTCAGACCCAAATGTGTGAAATATGTGACACATGGCTGTTAGTCTGATTTTCAGACCTTAATAGGAATAAAAAGGTATCATTACAGCAAATGAAAGTTTATGCCGAGTGTTCGTCAGTCTTTCAGTCACGACTGTCTATATAGTCTTCTCCGCAGACTCTAAATGAGTTTCTGTCCAAATTAAGCTTTAGAAAGCCTTTTAGAGTCAAATGCATGTTCAAAATATGTTTCACAGTTTCATGAATCTCCAAAAATGAACGTTTCCACTGATTCATATTCCAATTGTAATTTTGGAGTTCACTTAACATTTCAATTGCAATTTACACAAGATTATATAAAGCTAGCAAATCCAAATATGTCAGGTTGTTTGCAACAGATCCAATTCAAACAGGTATGTATACAGGGCTCTTTGGCTGGGAATTATACCTGGTCTTCTTGCGCAATTAAAAGAACCAATTTATGAATTGGGCGCTCAAGATAACACAGTGGAGAAATTCGCTTTCCTTGGTTGTTTAGTTTTGAATCCCCCACTGCAATTTTCACTTTGCGAACATGAGCGTCACCAGATACAAACGTTTCGACAATTCTTCCCAGAGGCCACACATTTCTGGGAACATTATCCTCTTTGATCAGCACGATATCACCAACTTTCATATCTCGCTGTGGGACAGTCCATTTCTGTCGCGATTGAAGATGGCTCAGGAATTCCTTCCTCCAACGACACCAAAACTCATTTGCTAAGTGTTGTACCCTTCTCCAGCGTTTCTTAGCGTAAACATCCTCCCGAGGAAAAATACCAGGCGGTGGTAGAATTACCTTTGACTTTTGAGTTAGCAAGAGATTTGGCGTTATGGGCTCTAGGTGAGATGGATCGTTCAGGAATTCTATGCTCAAAGGACGACTGTTCACGATAGCTGCTGCTTCGCATAACAATGTTCGCAGGGAGTCATCGTCCAGTTGCTGACTATTTTGATACAGCAATGCTTCCAGGACTTTACGAACTGACCGGATCTGTCTCTCCCAGACCCCTCCCATGTGACTTGAGGAAGGGAAGTTGAAAGTGAAGGCAAAATAATCACATCCTTCTCTGAGCAAATTGTTTTTTACTTTCTCATGGTCCATCTCCTTCCAAGCTTTCATGAGTTCATTTTCAGCACCAACAAAGTTCGTCCCTCTGTCTGACCTCAGCTGACGAATAGGACCACGGACTGAGATGAAACGTCGGAGGGCATTAATGAAAGCATCCGTGGTCAATGAGTTCAATACTTCTATGTGGATTGCACGTGATGACATACAAGTAAAAAGGAGAAGCTAGACGATCCCTTGGAAGATCCGCCATTTTTTGTACCTGTGTTGGTCGTCGTAGTCTCCGACAGGCTACACATCGGGAGATGAACTTGGAAACAAGATTGCTGCAACCCAAGATCCAGTAGCCGTGCGATCTAATACAATTAGTTGTCATGCCTCTTCCCTGATGAGCAACTTCAGCATGACAATGAGCAACAATCAGTTCAGTCAGGTGATTTTGAGGTAGGATAGCGGGATGTTTGCTTGCAAATGAAGTTTCAGACCTTCTCAAGCGACCTCCTACCCTCAGGATACCTTCACCGTCTAGAAATGGGTCAAGTTGATGCAGACGACTTGTATTCTTACAATAACGTCTTCTCTCACGAGTCGATTTCCTTGTTGCGTTCATACCTTTCAGTCTTTGTATTTCGTCTTTGAATGCCTTTCTTTGTACATGCCTTATTATCTCCTTTTCTGCTTGAAGAAGTAATTCGGCAGACATGGGCTCCATTACTGCTTGCTTAGCATCATTCTTCTGATCAGCTTTCTGGCTCTTTTCCACACATCGTCTTCGTAAGTAGGACTTCAGTCTTAGACAATTTGCTACAGCCCTTCTAGTTTGGTGCCAATTGGAAAAGCGATCCAGTCTTTCCAGCTCAAATTCATCAGTGTTCTTGAAAGCAGCATGAGCTTGAATCCGCTTTACTTCAGGATCATTGGGAAGTATTTCACCTTCGTCTTTCTGCTCGATAGTTGGGATTTCCTTCTCCCACAGGAAATTTGGACCAGTTAACCACCTGGATGGCTCGATTTGATTAACAGTGAGTCCTCTTGAAGCTCCATCGGCAGGATTTTCCTTGGTATCAATGTGATGCCACTGTGAGGGTGATGACTCATCTCTAATTTGACTCACTCTATTAGCCACAAAGACATGGTACCTTCTGGTCTCATTCTTGATGTAACCCAATACCACTCTGCTATCAGTCCAGAAGAAGTGCTTGGCATTCACAAGATCAAGTTCACTTTGCAGAAAGGAACTCACTTTGACAGATAATAGGGCTGCTGTTAACTCCAATCGGGGTACAGTTACCATCTTGAGAGGAGCAACTCTGGATTTTCCCATCACCATCGTACAGTGCACCTTGACTTCGTGATTGGTGAGTCTCATGTAAGTGCACTGCCCATAACCTGCATTGCTGGCATCACTGAAATGATGAAGCTGCACATCTTTGATTTCTCCAAAGTCTCTTGGTTTGTAGCATCTGTCAATGGAGATATTTTGAAGTTGGAGAATGTCAGTCTTCCACTTCTCCCAATCAGCTTTGAGTGCATCAGATAAGGGATCATCCCATTGAGCAGAAGTCCTACATAATTCCTGGAGAATCAACTTTGCAGGTAGTATGATGGGAGCCAATAGTCCTAGGGGGTCATACACTGACATAACTGTAGACAGGATTCCTCTTCGTGTCAGTGGTTTCTCTCGAAAGCTGATTCTGAATTGAAATGAATCTGACTCAATGCACCACTGGACCCCGAGGGCCTTTTCTACAGGTAAGGTGTCTTGCAGAAGATTCAACTCTTTGACGTCATTTCCTCTATCGTCAACTGGAACTGCTTGCATCACCTTTCTGGAGTTGGACACAATCTTATGCAGGTGAAGTCGTCCACGATCACATATCTTTCTTGTCCTCATGATGAGATCGATGGCTTCTTCTTCGGTTGAAACTGATTTCAAGCCGTCGTCTACATAGAAGTCATTCTGTATGAATTCTGATGCATCATGTCCAAACTCATCTGCATAGTCCTTGGCGATCTGCTTCAAACCGAAGTTTGAACAGCCCGGTGATGATGCCGCACCAAAGAGATGAACGTTCATCTGACAGTCACTTAGTCGACGACTAACATCTCCGTTCAACCACCACAGAAAACGAAGATAGTTTCTATGCTCCTTGTTTACATGGAACTGGTGGAACATTTCTTTCACATCACACATGAAGGCTATGACTTCTTTCCTGAATCGACAAAGGACGCCGGTGAGGGTATTGGTCAAATCTGGTCCTGTTAACAGGTGAGCGTTCAATGAAGTCCCTTTAAACTGAGAGCTACAGTCGAAGACAACTCTTAACTTGTTGGGTTGCTGCACCCCATGATGAGGAATATACCATACTTTACCTTCCTCACCTGATTCTGATACTACCTCTGCATAGTTGCTACTGAAGAGGGTATTCATTTGCTTGTGTATTGTTCATGATATGCAGGATCCTTCTGAAACTTCTTCTTGAGATGATTTAATCTTTTCTCAGCAAGGAATCTGTTGTTTGGAAGAGTTGGAGTCTCATTACGAAATGGTAGGGCATCTCATAGTGGCCACTTTCAGACACATGAACTTCACGTTCCATTATCTCCAGAAATTTCAAGTCATTCCTTGAATATGGCCTTTGTCTTTTCTCTGGTGCAAAGTCTGCTTCCAAAAGCCGTATGACTTGAATGGAGTGATCTCTTCCTTGATCCTTGACTGATGGCTGAATGTTACTGTAGTAGGATGACCATCTCTCTGTAGTTCCTCAGGATAACATGCACCATAACACGATGACTGATTCCTATAGGATCGTGTACACTGTCATGATAGTGTGGTTCCATTGTGCCGACGATGCTCCATCCTAAATCAGTTTGCACACCAAACGGTCCATCATTATCAGGAGAGCTTATCACAGCACGTGGAGTAAGGGCCCTCGCACAATCGTAGCCGATTAGAAGTCCAATCTCACAGTCTTGGAGGGGAATCAAATGTTTGGCTATGTCTGTAAGATGAGGGAAGGCCTTAGCACTGTCTGGCGTAGGAATGTGGTCTCCATTTGCTGGCATAACATTTCGAGTGAAGTAGGGGGTAAACAAATTTCCTTTGTTCCATTGAATGCTCGCACCTTGAGTCCACTGATCTTTTCGCTCGAAATTCTCTCATTGGCCAACGTCATGGTTGAAAGAAGTAGGTTGACTTCTATTCCTTCAATACCCATAGCTTCCTTAGTCTTGTCTAAGAGAAAACTGTGTCCGACTGGGTGTCCAACATAGCATACACCAATTTCTCTCCGGGTACAGATTCATGTGACAGCCACACAGGAACTATGGTAGACGTCTTAAGATCTGTGATTGTCCTTGATAGTTGAAGCATGAGACCTTGTGGTTGAGTTTCTTCATCTTCTTTCTTTGTTCATCTTTCTTTGACTGCTGTCTTGTGTCCAGTGGTCATCATGGAGAACAGTGGGGTGACGTTTCTACATAACGACATGTTAGCCGCCTCCTACTTCTTTAGATAGATGACCCGATTTCAGGCATCCAAAGCATAGACCACGATCATGAATGAACTTAGTTCGGGCATCTAATGTCTCTGATGTGAAGGAAGTACAAGTGCAAGATGATGTTCTCCCTACAAAAGGTGCAAAAGGGTTTCCATTTTCTTTTCCCACCATTGGCTTTCTGCTCTGCGCACCGGTCGAGAAAGATCTACGTTAGAAGACGGTTGCCCTCCTTTCTTTCAAGGGTGATGTCTGAGATAAGTAATGGGATCACAAGCAATTGCTGCCTCCTCATTGATATGAATTCCGTGAACGCAGAAAAGGTGGAAATGATCCTCTCTCTTGCCGCCATTTTACTACAGTCCTGCCCATCTTGCAATCAACAATCAGGAAGTTTGCTCATCAGTTTCTTGTTTCTCTCTCGTCCTCCAAAATGATGCAGATTGATGAACATATTTAGCTGCTGTGCAACACTGGCGAAGAAAATCTCCAGTCTTTGAAGGCCGAAAGAATCCTTGGGGCCAACCTTAGGCCATGCGTCAAGTTTATCGCGAAAGGCATTGGAAATAACAAAAGGATTCCATACTTTCCTGTAGGACTTTCACAGCTTCAACATATGCAGCATCATCGCCTAGCATGGAGTATCCTGCACTAACACCTTTGGCGCTCCCTTCAGATACTTGAGCAGGAAGTAAAATCTCTCGCCAGCTGGGATACCACGATGTTCAATGAAGAGCATCATAACTTCGCTTCCATGATGTATATTCAAGTGGATTACCATCAAACACTCAGTTCAGGAATTGGAAGTCTATTCATACGAAGAAGTTCTTTTAAACTATTGCAAGAGTGGCTTCTTCATGAAGTCTTGAAGAATTTTCATTGTATGTGATCTGGCTTCACATTCTGGTAAGTTCCCATTCCTTTCATGGGAATGTCTTGTTCCTTGCAGAAGTGCTTTCTTTGAAGAATCTACCCAGTCTTGACATAACTTCCTTGCCTTTGATGAATAGATGAATGGACTGCCTTTAAATGAAAAATGTTACCTCTAAGCGCAAGAAGTGTTTTTAAGTGTCCTCATTAGGATGAAGCTCCTCTTCAAATGTCGTTCAATTTGTCCTCGCTGTCATCGCTAAGGTTCATGGATGAAGACATTCCAAGACTCTCTGCACAGAGATGACATTGTCCATAGCTGCTTGCAAATTATCACGGCTGTCTTTAATTGTCGATGATTCAACATTGTCTGAACAAGAAGCTCTCTAAGTTTGTTGAAAGTCTTCGCCATTTGGTGATGGAATTTTCCAGTCTTTAAGCTTAACATCCAACTGATTTGTGAGTCCCTTCTCAGTAGGCTTCCTTGTTCTACATCAGCATAACACCATCAGCTGTGACTGTTCTGATTCAATGGCGCAGACATCTTGAATCCTCTACTGTAGCATAGTGATGATAATCTGGTAAAAGAGTTTTCACTGTAACTGCAGACGAGTGAGAGCACCATAAAATAAAACAAGGGTTTCGACGGAATTTAAAGTTGAATGTTGTTTCTTTATTGGCCTTTACCGTTGAATCCAAAGTACGCCATATCTTGAATCATCACAATTCCAATGGTTATTGTCTTTGTTACATGTTCATGAGAATTCTGTATAGGGGTGATTCTGCCAGAGCTGTGAAATTATGTTCTTAAAACCTTAGATTCCTTCCAATTATCTGTAGATTCCTAACATGTCCTCAAATCCATAATTCCGTGAAAACTGTAGGTTGAAACAAATAAAGTCATAAGTACAATTAAGGCATTCATCGAACTTTCACATTATCTTAGACTTTAAATATTGACTGTGATAATTCAACTCTGTGAATCTTAGCATGCTTCAAAGCCTTATGAATATTAAAATGTCTGCCTGGGATTGGTAACAATTAATAAACCCTGAAATACAGGCTTGCTAAATCGGCAAGCACCTTCCATTTCCTAAA